>QEPC01013002.1:8364942-8386716 GCA_003113815.1 Sphenodon punctatus | reverse complement strand
GGCGGCAGTGACTTAGGAGCGGCGGCAGCAGCTGCTCCGGTGCGCTCGTCCCAATCCAGCTCCTGGCCTCTTCCTGGTCCCTCCCAACTGGACCTCTCAGGGCGACGCAGCTGAATGATGTCATCTGGCTGCGCTGCTCTGGGAGACCCTGTTGGGAGGGGCCAGGAAGAGGCCAGGAGCCAGATGGGGACGAGCGCATTGAAGCAGCTGCTGCCGCCAACGCTGATAAGTTAATTAATTTTCTGAGTGGGGGAGGCAAGCCCTGGAGGCTGGGGAGGGGAAGCCCCGAGAGTTTGTTCATTCCCCTCCCCCCGTGGAATCTCCTGCCCCGCATCTCCCCAGCGCAGGCTACAAATTCTGTGCTGGGGTATGCAGGGCAGGAGATTCCGCGGGGGGAGGGGAATTCCGTGGGAAATCTGCGAATCGCAGACCCGCGTTTCCCTTGGGGCCCTGCTTGTATTTCTAGAAAGGGTTGGAAGGAACTGTCATTCAGAGGGGGAGAGTGCTTTTTATACTAGAGGAGCTCTAGACCATCATGTGGTCTATTATTTGAATAGGATGAGCGTGCACAACCCAGTTGTGAGAATGTTAGGAGCCATCTTGAAGAACCTTCTTTACAAGGTAGCAACCTTCTGATCAGCACATGGGCAGGAGCTGTTTGTAAACAAACAGCTTTATCTCCCCGATCTGTGTCCCGCTAGGAGGCAGAAGCAGGTGAGGGATAGGGACTGGAGCCAGGGATGGGAGGCAGCAGAAGAACTTAGACTGCATTCTCACCTAGCGGCAGCAGGAGGGGCGAGGGAGATGCAGTGCGGAGGAGCTGGTGGCCAGAAAAAGAGCTGGTGCAGATCTGCCAGGCTCTTTTCCTGGCCGCCAGCTTCTCTGCCCTCCCTCCTCCCTTACCCCTCCCGCTGCCGCCGCCACCATCGCTGCAGGTGAGGGGGCCGACCCTGCCTACGCCCCCCCCAGGGCAGGGCCCAGGTGCAAATGCACTCCCCTGTGCCACAGTAGCTGCGCCACTGATGGAGACCCTGAGATCTATTCTCTAAGCACTTCAGCCAAACGCCTTCCTTGTATCTGTCGACGTCTGGGAGGTGTACCTCTATGTGCCGATCAGGTTGCTTCACAGGTGCTTTCTAAGATTTGCGTACCATGGGAAGCACTACCAATACCGAGCACTTCCTTTTGAGCTCCCAGTGGCTCCCAGGGTGTTTACTAAGATCCTGGTAGCTTCTCTTCATCTGGAAGCAATCTCTGTGTTTGCTTACCTGGATGACCTACTGGTGAAAGCAGGCTCCATGACTGCGGCCAGCGAGGTGGTAGATTGTACTGTTCAGTCTTCAGACTTAAGGCTTCCTGGTGAACTGGGAGAAGAGTTCCCTACTACCAACTCAATGCCTGCTACACATGGGCGTGATTCTGGATACCAGGGCGAATAAGGTGTTCCTCTCCCTGGAGAGGGAATTGACTATTTGGGGCCTATTTTCCAACTGAACTGGAAGACTGGGGAGTTTGGACCTTCTCACATGGGGACGCTGTGTGGGTCTCATGGTATCGTGTGTAGACACAGTAGTTTGAGTCCGATTCCATCTCAGGCTGCTTCAGGGCTTCCTGCCCTGGTAGTCTCAGCTTGCCATGCAACAGAAAATAATCTTGGTCCCCCCGCAGTCGACCTGTGCGTCACTGGGCTGGTGGCTGCAGGAGGGTCGGTTTTCAGAGGGCCTGCCAATCCTGATTCCTACTAAAGTGACTTTGTCAACCGACACATGTCTCCTCAGATGGAGCCTCCCAGCATAGGGGCTGTGGTCTGCGAAAGAGACAATATTTCACATCAACAAGTTAGAGATCAGGGCCTTCCGTTTGGCCCTCTGTCACTTTCACCAGCAACTGAAGAACGGTCACGTGGTAGTGTACACTGACAGTACAACGGCCATGGCGTATGTCAACAGGCAGGGAGGCACAAAGTTGGCCACCCTGAGACTAGAAGCAGGTCAGTTACTCAAATTGGCAGAGATTCCTCTTCTCTCCCTGTCCACGCTTCACGTCAAGGGGATTCTCAGCACACAGGCCAACTGGCTGAGCAGACCGACTATTTGGTCGGGTGAATGGTCCCAACATCACGAAGTCTTCCATCACATCACAACAATGTGGGGTCTCCCGATCATCGATCTGTTCGCCTCGACTCTCAATCACCAGGTCAGCAGGTATTTTGCTCGTCATCATGACCAGGAAGCGGAGGGTGTTGACACTCTCCACTTACCGTGGCTCCCAGGTCTCCTTTACGCATTCCCTCCAATATCTCTTCTTCCAAAAATGCTCAAGAGCCATCAGGGTCTGGGAAGCCAAAGTAATCCTTATAGCCCTGGTGTGGCTATTAAGATCATGGTTCCCAGCAATCAAGAGCCTTCAGGTGAACTGGGAATGAGGTTACCCCTCCACAAAGACCTGCTACATCAGGGTCCCATCCTCTACCAGGGCCTGGAAAAGCTAAAGTTGACTGCCTGGTTATTGAAAGGGAGCAATTAAAGACGTTTGGATATGCTGACAAGGTACTACAGACCCTTCTAGCAGCTCACAGACCTTCTACCAACTGTATATATAACACCACTTGGTTGACTTTCCAGAGATGGGCTGATGAGAACGTAGTTTCTATTGCTGCAGAGATCCCAGATGCCTTGACTTTTCTCCAGGAGGGCCTGGAAAAAGGGCTGGGGGTCAGTACCCTTTGTTGACAGATCTCAGCTCTTTCTTCTGTCCTCACAGCTCATAGAGGGGAAGCACTCTTGTCTCATTCCCATGTGAGATGCTTTCTCAAGGCCGCGGTCTCCCAAGCATAGATTTCCCACATAGAGGCTGAATGTTGTTTGGATGCCTAACAAGGTCCTCCGTTTGAGCCGCTTATGAAAGTTCCGCTACGTATCTTGTCCTTTAAGGTCATCTTCTTGGTGGCCATTACCTCCATGAGATTGGTCTTGGAGCTTGGAGCTATGTCAGCTGATCCTGAACTGTGCAAGTTCGAACGACAAGGTCTCCCTCTGGCTTCGCCCTACTTTTCTCGCTAAAATAAATATGTCCTTCCATGGAGACCAAGTCATTGAATTTACCTTTTTGCCCAAACCCTCAACATCCTCGTGAGGTGTTATGGAATAATCTTGATGATCGGAGAGTCCTAAAGATTTACCTTGAAAGGACAAAGAATTTTAGGGTAGATTCAGCTCTATTCATAGCTTTCAGACAAGGGGCCAGAGGTATAAAGGTTTCTTTGGCCACCATTGCAGATGGCTAAGGGGTTGCATCTCCTTAGCATACAATTCTAAAGGGTTTCAGGTTCCTCAAGGCATTACCGCTTATTCTTTGCGTAGTACTTCCACCAACGCAGCCCTTCTCCAAGGGGCCTCGTTGGAGGAAATATATAGGGTAGCGTGTTGGTCTTCAGTACATACCTTTACCTGCCACTACAGCCTATGTACTTGGGCCTCTGCTAGAGCAGCTTTTGGCAAGAGAGTACTGCAAATTTGCTCTTCACCAAGTTTCACTGGGGCATGGTTTGGATTTTCACTTATCCCACCTATTTCGGAGAAGGAATTACTGCTTGGGTATTTCCCAACTCTCACCAAGGGAGGACCGCCTGCCTCCCCTGGTGAGAAAGAGAGGAAAATTTGGGTCACTTATCTCTGTGAATTTTCCTTCTTCTTTCCCAGGGAGGCAGGCAGTCCAAGTGAAAACTTTGTTTTCTCTGTGACTTCTTTGCTTTTTGCTTTTTGCAGTCCTTTCCTGGCACTATAGGTTACTCTCTCTTGTTTCAGATAACTGAAGGGTGCATAGACAGTCTGTTGCAAGAGGGGGAAATTTTGTCTTGGGTTTCCCTCTTTTCCCCTGTTTTGTCTTTCTTCCGCCACCTGGCGGTTAACAGATGAATTGCAGATTTCTATGTTTCTTCGTTAAAAGTATATCAGTTAGTTTTCTAGTTTCTTAGCTTCGGTAGTCACAGATCTGGGGTCTGAGACCTGGGTTAGCTCCTTCCTTGGCCTCGGGCTGTCAGTCAAAAGCCTGATCCTGCCTCTGATTGGAGAGAAGGAGCTAAACACAACTAAGGACCGCCTGCCTCCCTGGGAGAGAAGGAAAATTCACAGAGGTAAGTAACCCAAATTTTCCTTTCTCATTTAATTTTGCATTTACAGAGTTATTGGATTTGTTCTACAAAGTAATAATAGGTTCAGGTAATAAGAAACTTTAACATATGACATCTGATCTAGGTTATTTATTTGTATCTAAATTCAGCTGATAAATTTATTCCATGCATTTTGATAGGAGTTTTTTTTTTTCTGATTAGAGCAGCAATAAAAGGACTCTGCCATCTTAAAATTATATGTAGGAAACATGGTTATTCACGCAGTCTTATTTTAGACCAAAAAAGCACACAAATGTGATTTTTTTTTGGATAAAGCAAAACTATGGAGTCAGCTTCACTTTTATTTTCAGAGTGCCACATTGTTTAGGCTTCTAAATATGCAGGTGAACATTTACCTTACGGTAAAAGTTGTGGGGGTTTCTTGGAATTTAAGAAAGTAAGTAGAAGTCTTTCAGTTGGCCTTGTGTTTGTAGAAAAGCTTCCCCTTACCTCCTGCAAAAAAATAACATTTTCTACCAAATAGAAATAGACAATTTTCATTTAAAAATCTAGTTGTGACACATGTGACAAAGTCCTGTTTGGTAATTTTGGTGTGCTTTTGTATCCTAGTCCCTAAATTCCCAATCTGTTGGACAACCGTTAACTCAACCAATGCTGTCTCAGCCTGCAACTTTACAAATTCAGCAAGGCATGTCCCAGGTATAAATTAAATATCTGTATATGTGACTGGTTTTTAAAGCAAATAATGTATGGAGGGCTTCTACTCTAACTGAATTGGATGATCGAAGTTTATGCAAAGTCGTCTTTATTTGTGCATGGGTAAGATGAAATGGAATGTCAGCATATTTTGCTTAATTTTCCCATAGATTTATTGCCTGGCCATAACCGGGCTTTTCAGTAGACACTTTTGTGAATGCAAGTAATTGTTGGTGCAATTTGTCTTTTAGATGTGTACATGCCTAATTTGTAATTGGATACATAAAAAGGCCAAATGACACACATTGTCAATACTGAAAGAAAAGCTGGTTTTTAAACATTTTTGCTCTAAAAATACTGGGTGCATCGTCAGTTGGGCTGATGAAGTAGAGGGGAAATTTAACTGCGCAGCACCATGACACTGGACTGTATAATAGCCTTGATTTAACTCATCTACAGACTATCTGACACTCCCTAGACTTGTATAACTGGAAGATAGATGAGAATGCTCAGTAAATGCTCCTTGCATCCTGAGTGCATTTGGGTTGGTCCACCAGCACATGAGGCTGTTCTATTTCAAGGCACATTGACACATCTAAAAGGCTTTTCACTGAGTCAGTAGCTTGAGTGTCTTTTGTTGGTGGTTTGTTTGTTTGTTTTTTAGTTCGGTGGACATATCAACTTAATGTTTTTTAATCTGCAAAGTTGTACATAACTAAGTTTCAGTAGCATGTTACTAAATCAGGATCAAGAGAGCCATTGTTGTTGGTGGGGGAGGGGGGATTTGATTTGTCTTTCATATAGCCAAGGTTAATTTCTGATTCAAATCTTTTTAACGTGAATGTTGTATTGCAGCCTATGTTTCAATTTTCGGCTCAATTAGGAGCCATGCAGCA
Organism: Sphenodon punctatus; assembly: GCA_003113815.1. Classification (NCBI taxonomy): domain Eukaryota; kingdom Metazoa; phylum Chordata; class Lepidosauria; order Sphenodontia; family Sphenodontidae; genus Sphenodon; species Sphenodon punctatus. The sequence continues at coordinate 8,380,992 of QEPC01013002.1, read as the reverse complement.
CTTAAAGGACCAGTTGGAGCAAAGGACACGAATGATAGAGGCAAACATCCATCGCCAGCAGGAAGAGTTGCGTAAGATTCAAGAACAGCTCCAAATGGTCCATGGGCAGGGGCTGCAGGTAGGTTATAGCTGGCTAAAACACTAACTGCAATTAACAATTCCATATTTTCCCTTCTTTTGAAGTCCATCAACAAAGGGAAAGCACATCTTCACCCAAAAAAAATTCTGTGGATTTTTCTGGGAGAACATATGTACATTGGTGTTTTCCTTGTTAAAGCCATTGGACGTGACTCAAAATTAGATTGTTTATTTTCAGGGTTCTGGTCTGGTCACACCTATGCTCTTATAAGAGCAAAACCTTTTTAATTGTTTTATATGTGTGTTTTTCTTCTTTGTGTGTATTAATTTAGGTGTATTTTGTTATAACCTATGGTTAATACAATAAACATGAACTTGACTTGAATACTGCATCCACAAGATATTGATCCCGTACACAAATTGATGAGAGATCGACATTAAGAATTTTCCCGCTTACAGAGTTAATCTGCTTTGTAACACTGCTCCCTCTCAATATTGCTAAATCATACAGAAAATTTTCGGCCTGCCTCATAGTAGATAAAGAGCAATTATTTGGGGATGCAGTATTTGTCGTGTCACTTCTGAGGTTATGTTTTCCCCAGTTCACCTGATTACTAGAGAGTTGAATGTTTATATTCAGTGCAAGTGCTTCCTTTAGCTAAACATTCCCTTTTTTCTCGGCCTTAAGCACTGGCAGCTTTATGTATTTAATGTTTAATTTTCCTCTTGCTAGACTTACAGTGGTATCTCCATTGACATGAAAGGAAGTATTCCTCAGAGCCATTGATGTAATAAGGCACTTTCACATGTACCACATTTATGTGCATATTTTATTTCCCCGCATGTTTGGGGCACATCAGAATGCTCTGCTGCACATTTCAGCAGAGATGCTGAAGCCTGCCAGGACAGAGGCAGAAGCCCGCCTGCTCCAACAGTTCTGCTGCCCCTGGGATGTGAGGGGGGCATGTGTATGTGAGAATGATAACATGCATCTAAAAGGAAATATGCCTGGGAAATATGACATGAGAAAGGGAAGTGGCTAATTTTTAAGTGCATGTACATTTATGCGCGACCTAAATTAAGTGCATTTTTGGGTACATGAGAATGTGCCCGTAGTCCCGTAGATCTGAATGGTGCACCATCCATTTGTGACAGTAGAGTTGCCTATGCCTTTTGCACCTAGGAGTTTCTCTGTCTTAAATGACATTTCACATTCACGGTACTATGAATGCTTAGTAAAACTTTAAACTAATGACGTTATTTCAGAATACCAAATTTGTGTTTTTTCTTAAAGATGTTCTTGCAGCAGTCAACTCCTGCATTAAACTTTGGTTCTGTGCAACTTATGTCTGGAAACCCTTCTAACATTCCGCAACTTGCACCAATAAACATGCAAGGCCAGGTGGTTCAGACTAACCAGATTCAAGGTGGAATAAACACTGGGCACATTGGTACTCAGCACATGATGCAGCAGCAGCCTCTGCAGAATACAACACAGGTAAAATGTCAGAAATGTCCCCACTGAGGCAGTACAAGCACTTAAAATGGCAGCTTCTCTGTATAGTCAGAAATAGGCGTTACACTTTCCCCATTTTGTGTGTATTTTATTTCTAAGCTTTCATTTCAACCACTCTGGGAGACCTATTGTCATGGTGCCTTCAGACAAAGTCCCTTTTGAGAGCTTTCTAAAGCAACTGAATTGCTCCAGTGATATACTCTCCTTCTGTGCCCTATTCCCTCCGAATCATAAGGCAAGCCATTACTTTTGACAGCAGCAAGTCAGTCGCCTAGTCTTTTTCTCATTATAGCTCACTCAGTTTTAAGTATGAGTTTAGTAAATGTAAAGTTTTATGTAAGAACTTAGTAGTAGTGGTAGTGGTGGTGGTGGTTTATTATTGCTAATCAATTTTATTTCCCTCCAAAGCAAGCTGTGCCTACTCTGTGATTGAAAAGAATACTTAATTTTAAAATCTGTACACCCAGTTTCAAAGATCTAATTGGTAAGTTATTTTCCTTTTGCAGCATAATCAACAAAATGTTCTCAGTGGGCACAATCAACAGACGTGTCTCAGTAATCAGGCGCAGAACACGCTCCCAGCCCCGTTGTATAACACTATTGTGATTTCCCAGCCAACAGCAGGAAACGTGGTCCAGATCCCATCTAGTTTACCACAAAACAATAACCAGAGTGCTGCAGTAACCAAATTTACCCAGGACAGACCGATCAGGTAAACATTAAGTGCAACTATTCATACAGATTGCTTTGTTAGAGCTCTGTGTGTTTTCAGTTTTGGGTGTGTATCCAGAAGTTGAAAGGCCATGCAGTTACTTAAGATTCAAGCATGTATTGGGTCAAGACTAAATTTTATATGGAGTGTATATAGAGCTGAAACTATTAAAACCGGTGAGGGAGTCTTTGAAATTAGAATTACATCCATTAAATCCACATTTGTTTGTTGTTTTGCAAAGATAAAGGTTAAGAAATGATTAAATGCCCATTCATTTATCTTGAATGACAGTGTCTGCAATACAGCTGACACCCAGTCAAATCAGTGTTCAAAGCTTGCCTGGTTAATCTGATGCTGATTTCTCCCAAGGGAAGAGGAAATTCTGACGCTTCTTTCCTTTCACAGATTTTCTCAAGGTCAGCAACTTGTAACCAAACTAGTCACTGCCCCTGTAGCGTGTGGTGCTGTCATGGTACCAAGCACTATGTTTATGGGACAGGTGGTAACGGCTTACCCCACTTTTGCTGCTCAGCAGCAGCAACCACAGACATTATCAATAACGCAGCAGCAACAGCAACAGAATCAGCAAGAGCAGCAGCAGCAGCTCAGTACAGTTCAGCAACCAGCTCAGGCACAGCTGACCCAGCACCCCCAGCAGTTCTTACAGGTAATGCAGCAGTGTCTTGGAATTCTTCAGAGCTCATTACATCCTGCAGATTTGTGTCGGGCGTGTCCTAGGTCTGTAGATTGCTAGTGTAATACTGTAGTGATACTAATAGATTATCAGGGCAGATGGAGCTAATCATCTTCTGTTTGTGCATTTTAGACATCTAGGTTGCTTCATGGAAATCAGTCAACCCAGCTTATTCTCTCTGCTGCATTCCCACTACAGCAAAGCACTTTTACTCAGTCACACCACCAGCAGCATCAGTCGCAGCAGCAACAGCAACTTTCACGACATAGAACTGACAGCATGACTGATCCTTCCAAAGTTCAACCGCAGTAGCATGCGGTTCCGCTCGTGGAAGCGAACTACAGGGAGCGGTTCCTCCATCATTAACATTTGCACTGATGATAGTAGAGGTAGAAGTCCAACGGCTTTATAAAATGCAGTATTGAGTGGAATTTGTTTGCAGATGAAAATATTGCAGAATGCTGTGGTTCTGCATTAGGTACAAGGAAGCAAGAAGATACTGGAGGCATGGTCCACTTTGACAAGATTTTGGCTGCCCTGGATTCTGTGGCGTACCAGTGAATTAACTGCCATATGTTAACTTATACAGATCAAGTCTCAAACCATCAGCAAACTGAAAAGGGCACTAAACATGTTACTACTCACCCCTTCTCTAAGATTAAGTGTTACAATGGAAATGCTGTTGCTGCAGCGGTTTTGAGTTTGCCCATGATTATGCTATGAATACAGTCCAAAAGACATTTAAATTTTTTTCGTATTATTGGACAGTAAATATTTTCAAAATGTTGTGTTAAATCAAAATCTTTATTGTACAGATGCTGTAAAATATTGTGTATATGTCTGGGGGGAAAAGAGAAAGCAAAATATTTTATATGATGCATGAAAACGTAATCTGTTGTTTGTAGGTTTGAATATGTTTTCCCCTAAATTCTCACATCATGTTCAGATTCATCTTTTCCTCTGTTTTCCCCTTTCATTTACAACATTGATACATCATTTTTCTCCCCCTAAATCTGGGCACAAGTCTCTTGTTTGTGCTTTATCTGTGATGTCACAGTTTGTTCAGTGAGGTTATAGTGTGCTGGTTAGTGGCATTTTTGGAGTTAAATTATTGACAAAGCTCTTTGAACTGATGTTCATGCATCAGAGTTCAAGATATTCAGATTCATATATATCATTAATCATTTCATAATTCTAATTTTTTGTTTTGTTTGAAAAATAGGAATTTGCACTGCTATGTAGTGGATGGTTTTGAATTTTGCTCCCCAAAGCTATCTTTTGATATAGTTCATAGTTGGAAATATTTATGTAAAAGAGTTTAAAAATATACAAAAGTAATTTTCAAGAATGTTTCAGATATAGGAGTAATTTGCACAAAAATCTATTTGCATTTAATAACATTTGGGGCACTTTTTAACCTTCTCTGTGGTGAGAATTGTAACTTCTTGAAATATGTTGGAATCTTTTTATTCTCCTTAAACTTAGACCTTTCCTTAATCAGAACTGATTCAGGGTTGTTTGAAACAAAACAAAAAAGCAAACCCACAGTGCCTTGATTTTGATTCAGGTGATAGCGTTGAACATCTTAAATTATAGTGTCTTGAACCTGTGACCATTTTGCAATTTTGAAGTCTTAGTACATTGCTAATGATACATATGCTTCATAGCTATTTCTCTACTGTACTCATGTATACAAGTATTTTAAGAATTATCTGAACTAAAATCCCCTCTCAAATACTAATTTAAGTTGCAGATCTAATAATGTATTAGGGCGTGTGTACAGTAAGAAGTGCATTTTTTTAGTGGCTCCAGAATAAGTAATCATAAAAAATTAGAAATCTGGCCCATTCCTAATATATTAAACCACATTTACTTTATCGATTGGAGTTCAATGCAGGAATAACGATGGCAAGATTAGGACTGTACTTTAAGCATTATCAAAATAGTAACTTAAATGGAATACCACTAAACTATGACTTCAGAAGGCAACCTTGCTTCATAAAGATAATAAAAAGTTCCAACACAGTTATGTACAATTTTAAGTAAATGTTTAGTAGATTTTTATGGTACTAGTTCTACAAGCCACATCTGCAGAGCAAAATTAATACAAAGATAGGTTTGTTAGTTGAAAAGAAAAATAAAACTAATGCCACGGATGAAGATCTAAGCTGAATGAAGTTGGAGGCATATTAGAGAGGAGCTGGATTAATGTAACCAAATAGTGGCAGAATACTTGAGATTGTGTGAGGACTGGATTGTATTATTGTATGAACAAAGCCTGTTCATGAGAGCAAGTATTTGCAATTTTTAGAAGCTTCTTCCTAAGAGTTAGTCATGGCCTCTGTACTGTCATCCCTTTTTTTTTCTGCCCCAAACACAAAGCATCAAACCAATATCAGAACTACAATGAAAAAGGGAGAAAAGTATCCTTAATAAAGAACCAAAGAGAATTGGATTGGTTCCTGCTCCCAGAGGCCTCTCGCAACAAGGAGTAGGAACAGATGCCAATAATAAACATATCGAGGAAACTATTCACGTATGTGTTCTTTAAAGGGATTTTGTGCCATTCCCTGAACCATTATAATTGTGAGGAGCATATATTTTTTTACGTTTTAGAAAAATAATCACATTGACTTATTTTGGATTGCCTTGCCCTGCCATCCCATTCTGCTTATATCCAAAATTAGGCTACGTTGACCAGAGATATATGAGAACTAGACCGGTATGGTTTAGTCTCCTAACAGTGAAATAGTACTAAAGAAAATGGGGAGAGCTTTAATAGTGCTCAGAGAGGTAATAGAAAATGCTGTGATAAATTGTAGTATGTTCTACTACACAATCATGAGACAGCGGAGTGGTAACATTATTGTATATAAATCTTTCAGATCCCCTCTCCCCAACCAAAATGCTGTTGTATGCTCAGCCCAAACTAGACATGTGACTAATGGAGGCGTACTCTGGGCTTTGATCAGGAAGCCTTCTGTGACCTCGGGTTGAGAAAGCAGTACTTTCCCTAGTAGGAAATAGAGAAGAGGGAAATGCTAAGAAACTACAAAATGGTTAGATGCATTTGAAAAGGTCCTCCCCACAGTTCAGGCAAACTTAAGACACCAAAAATAGATTCCCACAGGATTTCAGCCAGACTCTCGGATTGCTGAATACCAGCACTGAAAGGGCCTGCTTCTGCTCCTGTTGAAGTCAGTTGTGCAGCTTCCACTAAAGTTAGTGGAAAGACTGAGCTCCGAGACTTGTGTTTTTGTTTTTTGAACTCTTCTGCTGCTTCTGCCGGTTTCAGCCCAGTGGATGTTATGGTAGGGAAAGTTGCAGCTCTGGAGTTTTGTTACTGAATGACTGACATGAGGGAGGAAGCTGGCTGCAAAGGGGGAAATGTGGGTGTTGACAAATGTCTTAGGCTGTGATCCACAAATCACTTAGTGGTTTTTGGATCCCGGGCCGTAGTAATGTGTAATGATGAAGTAAACACACACAGCAGAAGTACATGATGTATTATTAGAATGTTGTGGAAAAGCTATTTAAGTTTGCCTGGGTTAGAGACTCAAAGCGCAGCCTCTGAGAGAATTTCAGAGGGAAAAGTATAGATATTTTTATATTATATTTAATATATATTATATTTGTATGTACATATGAAAAGATTATAGTGAGAGTTCTCAATATGCCTTCCATTTTACCTACAAGTTTACTTCCTGGCGCTGTGGCTCCAGCATGTCACTACGCTCTGTAGGCAGCGTGCCTACTGCCAACTAACAAAGAATCATCTAGCATCCATCCAACAGCTGTAAAGAGAGAGTCCTAGTTCAGCTAGTTACTTGGGCACATACCTAAGGTGAAGCAGCATTACTGGCATGCTTAAGTATCAGGCTGAAACAAAGACTGAAAAATGATTGTTTGGAATCATGCTAAGCACTTTATTGTAAAGAATCATTTGGAACACACGGTTTATTATTTTAGGCAATGGAACTGTCCAAACGGGGTCCAAAGGAATCAGAATGTACAAAATTGTCAAAAAGAGGCATTTCTGGGAAATGTTTCTTGAGGTGTTGATCCTTTGAAGCTCTAAGCATGAGATTTAGAGCCATCTAAATTTGGTTGCTGAGGGGAAAGGATAAATTGACATAACTAGCTTTTTTAGAGGAGATTTTTTTTTTTTTTTTTTTATGCTTTAATATTCCTGACTNCATAAAAAAAAGATTTCCAACACATCTAAAGATTTTTTTTTTTTTTTTAAACAGTTGGGAATGAACCAGCAGCTTTTTAAATTCAACCCCGATGGACAACAGAAACAAAAGATTAAAAGCATATGAAATTCCACACATTCCAATAATATGCTAGTAATGTATTGTGGTTTTTTTTTTTTTTTTTTTTTTTTTTTTTTTAAAGTTGCACAATTGCCTGCCAGAGAGAGATCATCAGGAGGCTTCTTAGCCTTTTTAAAAATAATTCTAAGTGGCCCTTAAGATTACAATTTGCATAAAAATGTGTAGAGGGTTTACAGATGTGGCCTTTTGTAGACTGCTGCATTCACAAATCCCAGACTAGTTTGTATTTTTAGAGAGAAAACCAGTTTATTGTTGTGTTTTTAAATGTCATGGTGTTGTCATGTGATGTCAGCACATGCTTGTTGAGTTGAAGTGTCTCCATTTCGATATCATCATTGAAACTAGATATTTGGTGAGAAGGGCTGAAAAATTGCAATTTTGATTAAAAGGGAGAAAAAAAATTCACTTGGTCTTGGAAATTCTTATTTAAAATCCGTAATGGCAAAAGTTGGAGACAGATTGAATTGAATTGGGATAAGGTTTTGTATGCAGTATGTGTTGAAGTTGAATATTGAACAGCTCATAGTAAATGAGAAAAAGAGATTTTCTAAATTAAGAAATGAATTAACTAAATTTAGTTATCCATGAGACTGTTTGGATAGTTGTTTTGTTAATATTCTGACTTTAACACTACATTCCTTGGTTTTTTTTCTTTTAATAAACAAGTAATTTACCATCTTTTTGCTATGCTTCATGCTTTGTCATCTGCATGGGTTTTACTAGCATTATATGCTGTTACTCAAATAAATTGTGTATCTATTGGTAAAACAAAAACACTGTGTATGAACAAAATACTGTGTTGCCTGATTATAGAGACCCCAGCCAAGACTGCGAGGTGCTGCACTACTAGACAATCAACATTTACAAAAGACTTGGGAATGGTCTTTAAAAATGTCTGCTTTGAAATGGTTTTATTCTTAAAGTAAAAAAAGAAGTAAAATATTTATTTTAAAATATATACGAAGATTGAATTTTCAGTTTTTCAGCAGTGTTGATTTCATAGTGTCTTGGGTTTTGGTTTTGTATTTTCTAATTTGGCATTAGACTTGTATATGTAGAAAACTAGTGTTGTTCATATTCAGGAAATGTAGATACAGTTCCCCAGTGTTCATGTGACCATTACTAACTGTCCGTTTTTTAATTGAATAAATGTAATTTGAAATTCTGCTTCTTGTAGCTTCTGAGGTTCTGGTAACATTGCTAATTTAACAGACTGCCTTTTATATCATAACAGGTTTCATTAAGCTACAGGTCTATTACCATATCAGTGTGTTTGGAAACGGTACTTTCATTATAATCCCTTTTTCTTCTTGCCATCTAGAGGACAGTGGGATGACCATGGGGGTTTATACTAAGAATCCATGTTGTACTTGGTGACTCTTCCTCTCTGTGCTTTACATAGAATCACCAATCCTGAAGAGTATGGAGGCAGTACGGGATTGTTTTCTGCCTTTTACGTACAAGATACAATTCACATGGTAGTTTTTGGTCTAATTAAAATAATCCAATTCCATCAAACAATAGCTGTCAATCTGGTCAACATTTTTAAATGGGTCGCATTCTACCTCTGATACATCTGTGTTAATCCCATTGATATTCTTTGGGTTGCACAAACAGAAAGCAGTGAGTGACCTAATTTGTGTCTACATTAGCATCTCAGTACTTGATCAGGGTAATGTTGCTTTGAAGCTAAAATAATGAAATACACTTCAGACTCTTGACTGACATCACAACTGAGGCTGCATAAATGACCAGTCTGAGAGCTGTATTTGGTTTCCAAAACCCAAGGGCTCAAAAAATCTGAGGCAATTAAAAATCACAAAATGAATTTTTTCCCTTAGTTTTTGTGCAGTGCAGTCGCATTTTCATAATCTCTGCAAATGAGAACCTTTACAATTTTTATTTTTTTAAAAAACCCACTTAAAATGAGTAGGAATTCAGCATACAGACACATGGGGAGTTGTATGACCTAGTGGGATTAACTAATCATCACACTAGGTAACCCTGCTTCCATATACATCAAAAGAACATCAGTCTGACATATGTGGCGATATAACAGATTTGATCCATCAAGTCAAATTAAAAGTGGACTTTAGAGTTACATGAAGAGAGGAATCCCTGAAAGCTGAAGATGTTGGGTCTATGGGTAAAGTATTTGTGTTAAATTTTTAAATAAAGAAACGGTGACATCCCTTAAAGGATGACATTGGGTAGAAACACGTGATGGTGGCACGGTAGCAGCGTGGCTCGCAAAGGAACACTGTTGGCGACATGGGCCAGGCTGGGTCAATGAACAAACGTGCCCGCATCCAGAGCCCCATCCCACCACCTGGGCAGTCCAGGAAGAGTGGGGAGAACCATGAATGTGCGGCCAGCCCAACCCCTCGCCATGACAGGCAACCATGGGGGCCAGTGACAGGCCTGGGCTGGTATGCCAGCCTGGAAACTGATATGATAGTCCTGGGCCAACATCTGGTGGTGCCTGTGCACACATGCACGTGAAGTGTGGGACAAAGCAGACCACAGGTGCTATTGTTAACATGCTGTTGAGAAAGGTTTCTCTCCATGCTGAGAATCTGACTGTACTGGTTCAAGACTTCACTGAAACCAGCCTTGCTAAGGAGTTCATATGGAAGTAGCTGTACAAATTCTCCACAAAATGGTTTTATGACAAACTAAACCAGGGATGCAGCCTTCCAGGTTCCTGTCCCCAAGCATAAAAAACATGAGCTTAGGGTAAGGGAGCAAAGTTAAGGGCATGTATACAAGGAATAGGGTGACTGATCCATCATGATCTGGGTCCTCCTTTTCTGAGCACACCCCCTTAAGCACCCCCAATTACTATGTGGTCCTTGGAGCTTGTACTAATTTTCAAAGAGGCCCTTTGTCTAATTCAAGGGTAGAGAACCCTTTTCTTTCAATCAGATTTATCAAACCAGCTTTGATCAGGAGCCCAATTTAACCAGAAGAGCTATATGCTATTATTAACTATAGCACTTCACTGTGTATGTATTTGAAAACAAGGACCTTATTCAGGCAAGTAAACAACCATTGAATGATTGTAAAGTGGTGAAAATTCCAAAGACTGGTTAATGCAGCACTTTTTTTGGTGTCAAATATTAGTTTAAAAAAAAATAAAAGTTGCTTCATCTTTGTAAATTTAACATCTCGTGTTTGAAACTATAATAAATTATGTATTCTTATTGGTAGTCTGTAACTCCAGTGTGCATGCTCCTGCTGTCATTCACTGCTGCTGATTTCTTAAAATGGATTGGATAAAGATCTATACTAATTTGGGAGAAAATCCCTATCAACTAGACAGTGTTAATGTTTTACAGCACACACTGAACATATGAAAGTGATACCCAAGGGAATGGAAGGTGGGTCTTCAAGATGGCTCTGACTAATTACATGAATGGGTTGTACCTGTGCAGAGCATTAAGTGTCAACAGAGCTCTCAATTTCAGGTAACCTTCATTTATCTTGATAAATGATATCGTGAGGCCATTTCCATGTTAGAAGTCTTAAACTGTAATTCACAAATAGTGTGGTAAATCCAGTGGATCCAGTGCATCGAGTGGAAAGTAGAGGCTTCAGGTATTCCTGTGAGTTGCTTGTTGAAAGTCAGATTCCAGGAGTGTAAATTACATCATAAAACAGCTTGAATTTTATTATTTCATAAGAAGTGCCATACTGGGTCAGACCAATGGTCCATCTAGCCCAGCATCTTGTCTCCGACAGTGGCCAATCACGGTGGCTTGGGAGAAGCACCCAACAGGTCACAATGGGGAATCCATTCCCTGTTGTATTACACCAGCTCCCATCATGTTCCCTGATACTGCCTGGCTAATAGCTGCTAATGGATCTATCTTCCAGAAACTTGTCCAAACCTCTCTTAAACTCAGCTATAGTACTGGCCCTTACCCCAGCCTCTGGCAGTAGATTCCACAACCCAGTTATACGCTGAGTGAAAAAATATTTTGTTTTAAACTTGCCACCCATTATTTATTTTATTTTATTTAATAAATTTGTACCCCGCCCCTCCTGCAAAGCAGCCCAGGGCGGCTTCCAACAAGTAAAATACAATAAAAACAATTTAAAACATTTCATAATATTAAAACATGAGTTTCATAGAGTGTCCCCTAGTTCTAGGACTAGCTGAGAGGGTAAATAACTGTTCCTTGTTTATTAGTTCCACACCACTCATGATTTTATACACCTCTATCATATCTCCTCTCAGCCGTCTCTTCTCCAAGCTGAAGAGCCCCTACCTACCAAGCCTCTCCTCGTACGGGAGCCCTTCCATGATCATTTTTGTTGCCCTTCTCTGTACCTTTTCTAGTTCAGCTATGTCTTTTTTGAGATGGGGCGGCCAGAACTGCGCACACTATTCCAGGTGCGGTTGCACCATTGATTTGTATAGCGGCATTATGACATCCTCAGTTTTATTCTCTATCCCCTTCTGAATAATTCCTAACGTTCTGTTTGCTTTTTTGACTGCTGCTGCGCACTGCGCTGTGGATTTCATTGTATTGTCCACAACCATCCCCCAGATCCTTTTCCTGAGTGGTAAGTCCTAGTTTAGTGCCAGCATTGTGTATGCATAGTTTGGATTATTTTTCCCTACATGCATCACTTTGCACTTGCCCACATTAAATCTAATTTGTCATTTAGATGCCCAGGCACCCAGCGTCGTAAGATCCTGTTGCAGTTCCTCACAGTCTGCTCAAGTTTGAATAACCTTGAATAACTTGGTGTCATCTGCAAATTTGATCACCTCACTCTTTACACCCTTTTCTAAATCATTAATGAACACATTAAACAGCACCGGTCCCAATACAGATTCCTGAGGCACACCACTTTTTACATCTCGCCATTGTGAAAACTGACCATTTAGTCCTACCCTTTGCTTTCTCTTTTAACCAGTTTCTGATCCATAGTAAGACACTACCTCCCATCCAATGACATTTTAATTTTCTCAAGAGTCTCTCATGAGGGACCTTTATCAAATGCTGTCTGGAAATCCAGGTACATTATATCTACCGAGTCTCCCTTGTCCACATGCTTATTTACACCCTCAAAGACTTCCAACAGGTTAGTGAGGCATGACTTACCTTTACTAAATCTGTGTTGACTCTTCCTCATTAAGCCATGTTTGTCGACATGACCTGTAATTCAGTCCTTAATGATGGTTTCCATAATTTTGCCTGCCACAGACGTCAAGCTTACTGGTCTGTAGTTTCCAGGATTGCCTCTGGATCCCTTTTTAAATATTGGGGTTACCTTTGCCACCTTCCAGTTCTCAGGTACAGTGGCAGATTTTAGTGACCGGTTACAAATTACTAACAGTAGGTCTGTGAATTCATATTTGAGTTCCTTCAGAACTCTGGGGTGAATGTCATCTGGCCCTGGTGACTTGTTAGTATTCAGTTGGTCAATTTGCCCTAGAACATCCTCCAACGTCGCATAAATTTGTAACAGCTCTTCCAATTCCTCGCCCACAATTCCACGTGGGTACCTCCCCAAAATCCTCCGCAGTGAAGACTGATGAAAAGAACTCATTCAGCTTCTCTGCAATGTCCTTATCGTCCCTGAGCGCCCCTTTACTCTCTTGTCATCTAATGGCCCAACTGACTCCCTAGCAGGCTTCTTGCTTCTCGTGTATTTGAAAAAGTTTTTGTTGTTTGTTTTCATCTCTTTAGCAAGTCTCTCTTCAAAATCTCTCTTGGCCTGCCTTATTAACACTTTACATTTATGTTGCCAGTGTTTATGCTCTTACGTATTATTTTCATTGGGACTAGCCTTCCATTTCTTAAAGGATGCCTTTTTGGCTCTAATAGCCTCCTTCACCTCCCCATTTAACCACAGTGGAAGACATTTGGTCTTCCTGCTCCTTTTTTAACTTGTGGGATGCATTTAATCTGGGCTTCCAGAAGGGTACTTTTAAACAATCTCCATGCCTCTTGCAAACTTGTAGCCCTTGCAACTGGGCTTTTTAGTTTCTTTTTAACTAGTTTTTTCATTTTGTCATAGTCTCCCTTTTGCTAAATGCTACTGTTGTACTTTCCTCAGGATATCAAGTAAAATAAGGAATTATTCTGATCAGTTATCATTTAAACATAACTTGTAAAGGTCACATCCAAAACAAACAAGGACCTAATCCTGTATCGTTACTCCCATGGTGTTAATAGGAAAATTCATGAGTGAGAATGAAACTACAACGGAACTTCAATGAGAGAGATGTTTTGGGGACTATTGGAGAGAATAGGAGATCCAGGCTTAAAACCAACGTGCAAAGTTTATGCTCTGACTAGACTTCGAGGAGTTGCAGGTTACGTTTTGCGATGTTACTGTACAGTAATGAAGGGTAGTCTGTACAAGAACCTATTTTCTAGACAAGTCTAAGTTGTGCAGCTGGTGCCCTACTTGCACTATAAGAGCACAAGAAATACCATTAGAGTGTCATGTGCCAAAATATTAAACCCCTGTCTGAGGCTTCTGCTGGAGTATATTCATTGTGTTTGCATAGCTCCTGTACTATTTTATTACTTTGTAGATTGCATTTGTACTTTGCTTTACCCGGCTTTGGCAGAAAAACTTTGCACTGACATAGCAAGTCAACTGATTGTAACATACACACCATAGATGAGTTGGGGAATTTTGCTCTAATTTCTTTATAAACTGCTGCTATCTTTTTTTTTTTTTCATCTTATTGAAATACACCTTCACAACTGCACATTTAACATTTCCATTTCTGAGTTTTACAGCACGGCATCTTGAGATGCCGTTGATATATCAAGTCTGTATCCCAGCATTATGAGGCATATCAACACCATATAAGAAACTTAAATGTTAACAACAATTAAAAAATAAATAAAAATAAAGACCGACGAGAGAGAGAAAAAAAGAAAATGTTGAGGAACCAGTACACTCTTGTTTTGCCTTGTATAACCACTGTGGTATGCTCAGGTATGTCCGTTAAATTGATTTCAGATTTATGGATTAGCTGGGTCTTCTCCACCTCTCTATGCTCTGTGATGAGATTCCATGCCAGGGTCCATGTTTTGTAAAAGTCATCCATTTTTTTTTTCCTTTTAGGCCCGCTGCAATTCTGTCCATAGTCAAGATAAACCACATCCTCTGCAGCCAGTCCCTGAGCATAGGGCCCTCAGGCGTTTTCCATTTATTCACGATGCAGTGGATTGCCGCCAATATCATAGACTACCGACAGAGGCATGTCTTGTTTCTCCAGATCGCTAGGCCACATCCCTAATAATGCAACTTTAGGCAAGATTGGTACCTGCATCTTTGTATATTGTGATACAGAGGTTTTGGGCTGAGATATGGGAAAAAATAGAACAACACATTCCCACCAATGATGTAGATAGGTGCCCGCCTGTCCGTACCCATGCCAGCATAGAGCACTGTACTCCTTATTTGTCTGGTGTATTCTCTCCGGAGTCAAATAGTACCTTAGAGTTAATTTAACTTGGGGTTCCTTCACCATGAGGGATCTGGCACATTTCTGCACATGCCCCCATGCTTGTTCCATTAACTTATCTGAAAATTCCATATGGAGCTCATCTCCCCATTTACTCAGGGACCCAGCATCCGGAGGGTGGAATGCTTTTCTTATTATTTGATAGAGTCTAGACACTACTTTTTTTGTGGGGTGTAATTGAAAATCTCCCCTTCCTGGGTAAAATGCGGTCTGTTAGCTGGGTGTGTCAGGAAGCTGTGCAATTTTATAAACAACCATTTGTCTGTCTTCCCCCACATCCCGTGTGTATCGTGTCCATATCCTCATTTATGAAGAAGTGTCCAGCCTGCCACAGACCCTTTTTTTCCCAGCGAGCTAGAGCCTCCCTTTCCTTCTTAATTAGTGATAAGGAGTCACACACTATAGGCTTGTATGGGAATTTCCCCTGGGCAATATCCAATTTAATTTGGCATCGTTTCCAGGTCCTGAGGACCACTTCTATAAATGGGTGGTGTTCCCTTCCCCGCATGTGCCCACACCTAGGTGCAGGCTGTGTCAGGATCTCATTAAACTTATTCAGGAATATCAACTGCTTTTCTAGCTCCGGCCACGTCAGTTCTTTCCTGTCCTCATACCAAATTTTTACCCCTCTAAGTATGGAGGCCCACTACTTGTGAGCAAGATCCATGCCCGTCCTGGCTGGTGAAAGCTAGCCAGGAGACGTTACGGCCATTGCTGGCTGGGGTGGCTAGTGCCTCCCTTCAGGAGGGCAGGGTGTCTGACTGCCTAAAAGAGGCTGTGGTTAGACCCCTGCTCAAGAAACCATCTCTTGACGCTGATGCTCCTGCCAGTTATCGGCTGGTCTCTAACCTTCCCTTTTTAGGGAAGGTTATTGAACAGGCTGTGGCACGGCAGCTCCAGGAACACCTGGACCGCACCGGTTTCCTTAATCCCTCCCAGTCTGGGTTTCAGCCTGGCTATGGTACAGAGATGGCATTGGTGGCCTTGGCTGACGATCTCCGTCTGGCGTTGGACCAGGGTCGTCAGACCTTACTGGTCCCGCTAGACCTTTCGGCTGCATTCGACACAGTCAATCACGAGGTGTTCGTGACTCGCCTGCGGAACCGTGCCAGAATTGGCAGAACGGTCTTGGACTGGTTTCGTTTGTTCCTGGCCGGGAGAACTCACCGGGTGGTCTTGGGGGAGTGTACATCTTCCCCCCCGAGACCTCAC
>QEPC01013002.1:8277136-8364384 GCA_003113815.1 Sphenodon punctatus | reverse complement strand
GGGTCGCAGGGAGCACATGACACCAGTGCTCCGGGCTCTGCACTGGCTGCCTATAAAGCACCGGACCAGGTTCAAGGTGCTGGTTTTAACCTTTAAAGCCCTTCACAGCCTGGGCCCTGCTTATCTGCGGGACCGCCTCACTCCCCATGTGCCTGTGCGACCCTTGAGATCGTCCGTGGGAGCCTTTTTGGAGGTTCCCTGGGAGAGGCGGGTGGCCATTGATGTTAGATCTTTTTCGGTGACCGCCCCTGTGCTGTGGAATTCGCTCCTGGAGGCTCAGCTGGCTCCCACTCTCCTGCTGTTTCGGTGTATATGTAAGACCTGGCTGTTCTGTCAGGCTTTTGGCGAGGGGTGGGGTGGGGGTGGGTTTTTTCCCCACATATTGTATTTTTAAATTGTTTTAAAATTTTATACTGTTTTAATGAATGTTGTTCGCTGCTCTGGGCTGCCTTGTGGGCAGGAGGGGCGGGATATAAATTTTAAATAAATAAATTTTAAATTAGACAGGTTAAGTTCTCCCTTTGCTGTCCACAGTATGGTGCGTCTAACTCGGGGCTTTTTTTTTCCCCCAGATTATGTTGTTTATGATTGTTTAATTTGTTAAAAAATTCATCCGGCACCTGTATAGGTAGGGCGATCACTGTGTATAGTAATTTTGGGAACAGAATCATCCTTACAAGATTTATCTTGCCCAACTAGGAACAGCTGACTGTGGCCCATGAATCTTTTAACTTAAAACAGACATGATGCTAACCACCTTTTAACCACCCTTGGTGGTTATTTATGCAGTTGCAGGGCTGTATTGGTGCCCTATGCAACCCTGAAACATGCATAAATGACCACCAAGGGTGGTTAAAGGGTGGTTAGCGTCATGTCTGTTCTCACCCTTAGATGCCTTTTCCAGTAGAGGTAAGTAGTTATATTTATACAAACTTTCAATGTTTTGAGGGAGCCGGATACCAGGGTAATTTAGTTCCCGGCTGTTTATCTGAAAAGGTGTCACTTGCTCCCTAATCTTGCTTGGTATAACCTGTTCATTGAGCAGAAACATTTGCGACTTCGCAATATTAACCTTATATCCTGATAAATCACCAAAGTGCTCTAACAACTTTAGCACAGCTGGAACCAAGTGCTCTAAATTTGTTAGAAATAACATAGTGTCATCTGCATACAATGACACCTTGGCCTGCTGTGCCCCAAACTGCACCCATGAGATTTGAGGGTTCTGCTTTATAGCCAGGGCTAATGGTTCTAAGCCTATGTCGAATAGAAGGGGTAACAATGGGCAACCCTGTCGCGTTCCCCGCTGCAACATAAACTTTTCAGTGAGGTCTCCATTTACTATCAGCCTCGAGGACGGTGATTTGTGCATCAGCTTGACCCACTTCAGAAAGCTACCCGAGAATCCCATGTGCTCCATCGTTTTTATTAGAAAACGGTATTGTAGGGGGTCGAAAGCCTTCTCCGCATCTAGCGATAGTATGGCTGCAGGGGGTTTTCCCGTCGTTATTTTATGCATTACGTTAATAACTTTTCTGATGTTGTCTATCCCCATTCTACCTTTTATGAATCCTGTCTGATTCCCGGGGAGATTAAGTCCCCTATACACACTTGCAATCTGTGGCTAATATTTTCGTGAAGATTTTTGAGTCTGTATTGAGCAGGGATATGGGCCTGTACCCCGCACAATCCTCTGGGTCTTTCCCACTTTTGTAGCACAGTGCAATATTGGCCTTGTAAAAAGTTGGAGCTAGACTGCCCTGAGGTAGAAAAGATCTAAACAACTTCTCTAGCATTGGGGCAATTTCACTGCAATATATTCTGTAGGGAACCTGTCCGGGCCCGGGGCTTTATCATTGGGGAGTTCCTTTATTGTAACTTTAATCTCTTCCTGCATTATTGGGGAGTTGAGATAGGACCTTTGGGCCTCGTTTAATTTAGGTATCTTTAGTCCCCCCAGAAAATTACAGATTCCCTCTTCCGAAGGATGTGTAGACTGGTATAGCTCTGAATAAAAGTGAAGAAATCTGTCTCCCATTTTTTCCCCAGTCAAATTAACTTGCCCTGTTTTATCTTTTATATGTGAGATATGGTTTCGTTCTCTTTTTTTTAACCAACCATGCCAGGGTCTTATCAGTCTTATTAGCTCTTTCATGGTAGAACTGTTTATGATAGACTCTGAGCTAAGCGCCTCTATCAGTCCCCGTAATTCTAGTTTTTTTCCCCTCTTCTTTTTGGGGTTCAAGTTTTGTACCTTTTGTAGGATGGCTAGTTTAAACTGCATCTCCCTAATCTCTTTGTTCTTCATTTATGTGCAGCTGCCGATATGTATGCGCCCCGGATCACTGCCTTCATCGCATCCCAGACCATAAGTGGGGAGATCATGCCCTGATCATTATTGCTGATGTATTCTTTTATTTCCTCCTGTATTTGATTTTGTATCTGTGGGTCTAATAAAACTGATTTATTCAACCTCCAGCTTCTTGTGTCCCTTGGTTATCTGGCAGTTCACCCAGTCTGCACCATATTGCATTATGGTCAGTGAAAGTGGTCTGCAAAATTTGGCTTTGAGCTTCCGCTGTATATTCCTTTTTATCTATGAGTATATGGTCTATTAATGAATATGATAAGTGTTTGTTCGAGTAGAAAGAATAGTCCCTCTGCCCTGGATGTTGGGTGCGCCATACACTTATCCATTGTTCTGCTTCAATTAATTTTATAATTTTTATCTGATTTTTTTTTTACAGAGCTGTTATGTTGGATTTATCAAGGGTGGACAATGGGGCGTTAAAGTCTCCGCATATTATCCGTTTCCTTCCGCTTCTTCCTTTATAATTGGAATAATCTTTTGGAAGAATTCTAATGTGTTAGTGTTGGGGGCATATATGCAAACTACCATGTGTACTTGGTCCTTTATATCCCCCTTAAGTATTGGATATCTGCGCTCCTTGTCCCCAATTTTTTTGTGAAATTTGAAGCCCACTGCATTGGATATAGCTATCAAGACTCCAGCTCTTTTGCCCCTGGCATTTGCAAAGTATATTTCCTTGTAATTCTTATTATTCACCCTAGAATTGTTTTTTCATAAAAGATGCGTTTCCTGCACAGCCCATATCGCTTTGTTTCTGCCCAATGAACTGCCAAAACTTTTTCTATTTCATGGGACTATTCAATCCCCTGACATTGACTGTACATACACTAAGTGACCCCATGTTTGTTTTCCTCATAAGCTGTAGTTCCCTACACTCTAGAAGTTGGGATCTGGACCACTTTACCCCTATGACCCCGAGGGGTTTCCCTACTGAATAGTTCCCCTTTTCCCATTTATTATCGTTGTGTTGTGACTCACCTGAAGCACCCTTATCTAGCGCCCAGTGTTTCAATCCCTGCTTGAGAGGCTCATTCCCTGGGCACCTGTCATCCCAGCATTGTTTAAGACAAGAGAGAGCATAAACAAAGACAATTAAACAAATAAAAACAAAACATAGAACCAACATTACCAGACA
The DNA here is from genome assembly GCA_003113815.1 of Sphenodon punctatus. NCBI lineage: Eukaryota > Metazoa > Chordata > Lepidosauria > Sphenodontia > Sphenodontidae > Sphenodon > Sphenodon punctatus. The sequence goes on along the minus strand of QEPC01013002.1, from coordinate 8,360,878 downwards.
TTTGCCCTGACACTGCACTAGCAGCACCATTGGTGGGAGTTGGGGGTGGGGTATCGCCTGAACCCGCCTTTTGTAGTACTCCATCTCCGCCCCTCCTGGCTTCAATCCATATGTGTAATAGACTGCCCGTACCCACCAGCGTTGCTATAATTATTTTCCCTTTTTATAAAGCAACACTCACTTGTGTCCTAGCTGTCCCTTGTGGACTTTCTCATTCCTGGAACCATCCTACCCTCTATTGGCCAATTTTTGATATCATTTCTCAGCTTTTATCAGTCAACCCATCACCATTATTGAACAGCTATATCCGTCTGCGTACTATACATTTAGAGCCATCCTGCTATCTAGTGGCCAAACTGGATTTCATATATGTACCCACGAGTTTCTAATTTTCCCTTCTGTTGCAAGTCTTTTCCTTTCATCTATAGGAGCAACCATCTGTCTCCAGATCTTGCCAGCACCTGTAAGGGAGACTTTTGATGTCCTATGCTCAACTTCTGGCACCTCCACCACATCTCTGCCAGCCCCTGTTCTTCTGCTCTCTCCTGCTAGGGTCTGTGTCCATGCCAGCTCTGTCATGTACATTTCCAATTGAGAGATCTGCAAAAAGACCCTAAGTCTCTCCTGGTAGAAGGCAAACTTTGCAGGGTACAGAAGAGGTGCTTTAAGCCCATTTTTGTAGAATAAAGCAAGGTGGTTTTACCACTCTTTCCTCTTATTTAAGGTACAGTAGTATATGTTTCCCCTTACATATAAGTTCTGTATTCTTTCTGGCTGCTGTGAGGATCGCCTCCTTATCCATGTAGCGCAGACACTTGAAAATTATGGCTCTCGGAAGTTCATTCTTCCTAGGTTAGGGTGGAGTGCCTGTGGGCTCTTTCTATCTCCGTCCCATGAAGTTCAGGGTTTGTGGGAAAGACCTGTTTGAGGATGTCTAGCACCAAATTCCTGACCCCCCCCTGGGATCTTCCTGTTCAGGCACCCCAATAATTTTTATGTTACTCCGTTGGCTCCAGTTCTCAAGATCTTCTATTTTGCTAATTAAACTGGACATTTATTGTTCCACATTTTTGTCGTGCCTCACTCATTGCAAAATCCTCCTGTCTGCCCAGCCTAGTCTCCATCTGTTACTCTGTCATTTCATCAAATATTTTGCTTAGAGTCTCTGTGACCACTATAACCCTCATCAAGTCACCCTTTACAGTTTCCCTGTCTGCCTTTTCCTCCTTATATTGCATTGTTAACAGTTTAGTGAGGTTAGCTAAGCTCGGAGAGGCCTCCCCCTCCTCCATGAACTCAGGCTCCACGTTTTCCCACTCCGTCGCCATCTTGATCGCTCTGTCCGAGGGCCCCAGGGGAGCGTTGTTTCATGTCCTGCAAAATGTCTGTATTGTCGCTTCCCCCGTTCTTCTTTGCTTGCGACTGTCTCAGAGACCTGCCAGCCATGAGGGACCATCGGGATAGTATTTTTAGTGCCAGAAGGTCAGTTTAATCATTAGAAATGTCACCGGGCTAAGCAGAACTGTTTCCTTCTGTGGCTAGCCTCCACGCATGCTCATTGCATCCCCCCAACTGCTGCTATCTTTATATAATATTGATCCTCATTCAGGTGCCAAGATAAGCTTATGCTGTGTTTTCCCTTTTGAAATATTGCTACTGCTATGTTCAGAACTTGGTTATCCCCCGAGAGCTAAGCAGTAGCAATCCTATCCTGAGACTATTCTTGCTTCTGTTACTCAGGTTTGAGCTGCAAAGTTTCTGTTTTACTGAACTTTTGTACCTTGTTTTTCATCAATAGCAACTGGAATGCTTGTTTTTGAACCACTTGGTATTAAACAGTTTGATATTTCGTGTCCAGCATTACATTTATTTCCCTGTTATTTTCTAGCTGCAAGTTGTGGTTAGAAAGTTAAAGGCAGGACCTTGCTCCATTATAAATGTTGGCTTGTAAACCCATTAGATTGAATAAGCAGCTGTAGCTCTTAAAATGTAACCATGGATTATACTGGTGGGGTTTGTCATGGATGCAAAATTTGAAGAAAATCTAGCCACACAATCAAAAGTTGTAAGAATGCAAATTCACTGTGCCCCAAGCATTTGTTGCGATGAATATCTCCTTTCCCTGGATGATTTGAGCCCTAGGACTGCACATGTATGGAGCATGAGATGTCAATCAAGTACTGTTGCGAGTAGAAAGTGTTTAGTGAAGCCAATCAAAAATGATTAAGCATAAAAAACTTCTGTACTGCTATTGCCCATGCTACTCAAGTAGCAATAAATACCACTGGGTTTGGGGGAGTGGCTGGTGAGCCCAGGTAGAATAAAGGGGAGGGACCAGCTGCTCCAGGGGCAGCTCCCCTGCATGGGAGCCTCTGGCATGATGCTACCCAGGGGGTGGGGTGGGGGGAAGGAAGGAACTCTTCCCTGCCTCAGTGCCACTGTTGACTGCTCCCCACCACAATGTCTCTGCCCTGGCTGCTGAATCTCAGAGGGGGGGGGGAGAAATCCCTTTGTTTGTATCCCCCACCCCTGCCTTGCTGCCTAGGGCAGAATCCTTCAGGTGGGGTGAGGGGGAAGGAGAGGGAGAGCTGCCACAGTGATGAGTTTTGCAGTGCCCACGGCAGCCAGGTAGGAGAGGGGTGGATCGGTGAAGCAGCTGCTTGCAGAACTCTGAAAGCCTTTGGCCCCAAGTCTCCCCTCCCCAACTGAGTGAGTCTCATCACAAGTGGGGAAAAAATGGACATCAGGCTCTGCAGCTGTACAGGGAGCAGTATCCCTTCCACCAGTGCAATAAGAGCCTTGCTTTAATAACATGGCACTTATTAAATCAGTTTTAGAAACTGGGATACATTCTCTGTGCAGCCTTGCTATCAGAGCACTTAGCTAATCAGAGGGGAGACCCTTAGCATCCAAAACCATGACCCCCTCCTCCCCCTGGCATTTAGTAGGAGTCACCCTAGCTGGGTTAGGAACCAGCCCTTTGAACAGCCATGGTGGGGGTGCTTTAAATTCTCTCTTACATTACCCTTAGTTCAGCCCAACTGTGTATTTAGAGGGGGAAGGGTGCACATGTGTCAATAAAGCATTAATAGCTGTGTATGTTTTCTGAGACCTGTAAGCATGTAATTTAATGCTATTAAATGTAGTTTCACAGAAGGCAGTAAGATCAAATGTTCAGCCTAAGATCACTTCCACACCTTTCCCCCCCTCTCCCATACATATTTTGTCTGCAGGCGCGAATGCCTTTTTCTCCAAACATTTCCCCCTGCCCCATGTGTGTTTTATGAGTGAGCCCCTCCCATGTGTGTGAGAGAGGGTTGTTCCTAGGCTCTCTGCCTGTACCCCTTAATATTTAATTAGGTCACCTACAAAAAATTTTTATACCACCTTAACTCTGCCCTTTTGCTTTGGGTGCAAGTTTGAGCATAAACAGAAGACTCCTGCACTGGGGAAAGCACCACTGTGCAAAAGGAGCTTTCTTTGTGCATTGCTACGTGGGAGGGTTCCCTACCAGAAGAACTGTAGTACAGGCTTCTAATACCTGCCCCCCAGGAACCTGCTAAAATGCATGGAAATTATATTGCATAATGTAACCTTAACACATGTACTTTTATAAGTCATTAAATTATTTTCATAGGTCATGAAATTTTCAAAATACTGTAACTCATTTTGGGTAAAAATTTCATTGCAAGTCACTTAATTGTATAAACTTTCATTTTAAGAATTTTTGTATAAAGAATTTTTGTATAAAGTTCATGATTTCTATACATTGAAAAGCCAGTTAAGGTGGTTTTCAATTTTTGAAAAATATTTAATGACTTGTAAATGTTAATTTTTAAAAAAATTACAATTACAAATTGCATTACTTTCATGTTTCTTAGAAGTTTACATTAGAGAAATATATTTTGAGATGTTTTTGAAAAGGAAAGGTTGTTTTGGAAATGGTCCTGCCTTTAACTGTTTAAACAGCAAGATTTTTTGTTTGAGAATAAGATTGGGAAAGAGCAATTTTAGGCAGTGCTAGTATTTGGGGGTTAGTCTAGGTGCAACTTTGATACCCAGATTATATGAAACCAAAAACAAGTTTTTGTCCAATGGAAGAAAATTCCAGCTCCTAGATCTGCATCTATTTCCTCCTAGTGCCTGTGGTAGACTGCCCAACAGGGATTCACTGTTCATATAGGTGAGGACGGTGGCATTAGTATCGTTCCTAATATTATAAACACTTGTATAGCACCAGCCATGTACCTGGTGCTTTACAGAACAAATATCAAGATGTGGTCCCTGCCTATGGCTTACAATCTAAAAAGACAGGGAGAGGGGACAAAGGGAAGACAAGGGAGAAACGACAAACATGCAACTGCAAACAGCTGCAAAGTCTTAGGTGCATGTGCTTGGCTTGATTACAGTTAGGCAAGAGTCTGCAAAGGAGGGTAGACCGTAAGTAATTGGGGGAAAGCAACTAGCAGGCATTGGGAAAGGTGGCACGGAAGTGTGTCTTGAGGAGGGATTTGAAGGTGAGGAGGGGAGGCAGATGTGGGTAGGGAGGGAGTTCCAGGCATGCGGGGCAGCGAGGGAGAAGGGACAAAGGCGGTATGGGGAGCATGGGAGACGAGGGAGAGTGAGGGAGGGGACAAAGGAGGCGTAGAAGGTGCGTGCAGGAGTGCATAAGGAGATTAGGGCTAAGAGGTAAGGGGGAGCTTGGCTGTAGCATGGCACCCTGATTTGCCAAACACCATCACTGGCTTCAGGCAAACATTCTACAGAGGGGTAAGACTAGCAAACACATGGATTCCACAATTTGAGCTGGGCATCTACAGTAGGTGCCAGGTTCACTTCTAGCCTGCCTCCTTCCCACACCACCACCAGGCTACCCTCTGCTAGTGACCTGCTTGTGAGCCCACCCCTATACTTCTGTATCCAAGTTTACCTGACAACTCTGCTGTAACAGAGAGAGAACTATTACCTACTAAAGACCCAGCTAAACAGCCCTACCTTTTAATTAGACCAAGCTTGCCCTGTAATGTGCTCATTTTCTTTTATGTGGGTGGGAGCCTTCAGGGGAAGGGAGCAGAGAGAAGGGCATGCAGTAAAGAAAGGGATGGACATATCACAAGCACAATCTAGACTCTCCCCTCGCAGTTTTAATGTGGCTTACAGAAGGGAGAACCTTGTTTTAGCCAATAGAAGGCAGTATCTTTAAAAAGCTGTCCGACTTCTTGGTTGCTGTAAATCCTTCCACCTCCTCAGCCTAGTTGAGACCACATTCACACCTGAGGCAGCATGCGGCTTTCAGCTCGTGTTACTCAAAATCTGCACCGAGTGCAGCCAGTGTGAAAGCCACCCCCCTCACGGTTTTGCCAGTGATCACCCAACTCCACAGATTTTTTGCTCTCGCAGTTTCTCCTGGGACCAAAACCTGTGCAGGGCTGGCTGCTGCCCCAGGTGTGAACATGGTCTAAGATGGACTTCTGTAACCAAGATCAACTCACTCAGTCCCTACCCCTAGTGCAATGCTAGAACCATCTTATTAGTGACTTCTGACTTACTCTACAAGAGTACAATGATTAAGCAGATGCAGTAGAAGTATTGCACTAATATGAGAATGCAGGGCAGTGACTAAAAACCCAGGTCAATGAAAGATATTTAGGCAAGAAGTCCTTATTTTATTCCAAATAAAGAACCACCACCAGAAATGAAGCTGAATGTTACTGGAGACATCACTAGTTTATTTACAGTTTAGAATATTACATTTTGCAGTTACTAAAAAGGAAAAATACAAATACCTCTAAAATCTTTAATATTCCATTATTATTCAAGTTTGGAACTGCAGCATTGTCAAATATTGACCATTTCACTACTATGATATTTGAGTTTAGCTTAATACAAAAAGGAAACTGGTCAGGTAAAAAAATTAGATCTGTATGGATTGTAGAGTGTTGAAAACAATAGTGTGAATCAGCACTTTTGTACACTTCATTCCAAAAATCCCTGATTTTTTTCAAAAGTTTGCCTTGTATCTAAAAAAAAACAACCTTAATAGGTGGCTCAGTCGCTAGCTGGCATGAGGGCTGCTTTTGAGTCCCTTGCTTCCTAGGCTAGATGTCAAGAGCATCATGGGACTGAAGTGCTTGAGCTTCAAGGTAGGAGACAATGGTTCTCCCCAATATCTACTGGGCAGTTTGTAACATGCAACAGCTCATCCAGACAGGTGCGCTTTAAAAAGAACAGTAGTGGTGGTGTGCAACAGAAGGCAGCCCCATGATATCTTTCTGGAGGCAGATCCTCAGAATCCACTTAAGCCAGTTATAGCACATGAGAATCTGATCCCAACCAAAGGACCAGGCCACAACACACTTTGCAGAACAGGATAAGCAGATCTCCATTCCAGAATGGGTCCGTGTATGTACCAAACTCGCAAATCATTGCTATAGAAGTACAGCATTTCTCAGCTTCAGTGCTTATTTAGCTACCTACAATCACTGTACATTATATACAGAACACACAAGGATGAGACTGCTGCTCCCAATCCTTGCTCTTTCAAGACAACGAAAAACCCCTTGTTAAAAACCAGAGTCTGGGCTTATAAATAGTGCAGAGAATGCAAATGCCAAGAAAACAATGCCTCCTATGATTGTCACTGGAAGAGAAGAGAAAAGGTTGATTAGAAGTTGTACAAGTTAAAGTGATTGTAACAAATGAAATGTTTTGATTCTACATCATGGGGTTCCAGTGTAATGGCCTCAAACATCCAGGGCAACTTGCTCATTTTACAATTTAAGAGGAGTTCAAGTTATTTTTCTGGTTTGGCAACATGCCAATGTTGTCTTTAAGTGATCTCACTGGCTGACAGCATTAAAGTTTAGTCATTCTGTCATGTATGAAATCCAGCCTACCTCCCAGTATCCCACCAACCTACAATCAGAGCCCCATCTTTAGACCCCTGACATGGACAGAATAGAGAGGGAAGAGTAGAGGGCAAGCTTGAGCTTTGCTATATAACAGCAGGAAAAGCTTGTCAAAGTTGGCCACAAGCCCAAGTATAACCCTGTTTGGCGATAGCCAGGAAGCCCTGTTCACTGCACCACCATGATTCGTGGTGTCCACTGAACTCTGAGGCAATCCGCTTTGATTGCTTTTTAGAAGGGCCTTTTGCCTTTCGAACAGCCGTAGCCACAGCTGATTTAGCAGTAAGCTTTGATTTTTAAAGGACTACATCCTTTGTTTTTGCTATATGCACCCCCTTCTGTTCTCTACTGAAAGGGAGTGGCCAGCAGGCTGCAGAGAAGCAACTGTGGCTTACTCCTCCTCTCCTGCCGAGGAGAAGCAGCTCATGGGGCGACCTGCATCCAGACTGTGTGGTGTGGTAGGGGGGTGAGGAGGGGGTGTTGCTGGAGTATGCGAGGAGGGGGAAGTCTGTGTGGGAGTATCTGGCAAACAAGAAGCCTTGTTAGGGTATGTGGGGAGGGGATGGTGGCGTTTGCCTGTTTTTACAAATGAGGTATAGTATAGGGTTGGGGCTAAGGGAGAGATTGCATCCTGGAAAGTTTGTATAAACACTGCAAAATTATACAAATGAAATTATGCACATTTTATGCTCATGGTGAGCTTATAAGTATTTGGCTTCCCAGGCTGAAGAACTTAGGATTTATTGGTTCAACTAACATGGGTCCCCAACAATAGCCTTTATCAAGCAGAACCGCCCTCTTGCATTTTGCCAAAAGTACAGGCAGTGTCATATGAAAGCATTGGCTGAGTTGCAAAGCGCGGTGGAGTGCTAGAGGAAGCAGCCTCACATCAGATACTGCCTATGCAAGTTATGCACTTCCTAATTTACATAACGGCACTTTAATATTAAGGAAGTTTTGTACCTCATATGATCCTGGATTTAAAAAAACAAAACTCCAAAGCCAGCTATACTGGTGCTAGTTAGGGAATTTTCTCCCAACAAGATCCTACTCACCAGTTCTAACAGAAATTTTTTGTGCTATCATTCTTCCTCCAATGACTGCTAAGCCAGTGCACAGGCTATGTCCCACTGTTCCACCCACTGCCACACCATAGGGATCCTGAGCAAATGGACAAGATCAACATTAGCACAGCTGGAACACAAGAAGATTCAAACAGCAGTTTTCTATGAAAAAACAATGCTTTCATGCTTCATCAGCAAGGCAATACAATCTGCAGGGACCACTGTGTCACTGAGGAGCATTACATGAATTAGTAATGGCTAACTGCATCCTTGAGAATGAAGGGGGGGAGGCAAAAGAGAGATTTAAGATCCAAGGGACATAATACTATTTGTGGCACCTATCTTCCAAAAGCAGTCTGTGGTGCTTTACTAGACACAAACCACCACAGAAATGCAGTCATCTTTGCTGAGGAAGGCAACAGCTTAACGGAACAGAACGTACAGAATTAAAAAATAAATAAATAAAAAACAAGCCAGCCAGCTTATAGCTGCAGCGAACTGGAGACATTTTGTCTAAACTCCTGTGACCAAAACCCTCCAGTGAAATGCGAGATCATGATCCCTGTTGGTCAAGTCTCTAGTTTTACATCTCATGAATAGTGCCTTCCCCTCATGTAGTATTTCTTCAATTCAAACCACCACAACAGCTACTACTTAGAGGTTTCCCTGCCAAGGACAAATAAGGATCAAGCCTTTTAAGTTCTAAACACCAATAACCAGTGGCAGGAAGAAGCCAAAGTAGAAACTAAAATAAATCTACCAAATTTAAGGCTACAGGGGACAAGTTGTGTTTTTTAAAGATTCTTTACAAAACTTGAAAGTCTATTGCAGGCCAGTCTGAATTTTTTATTTATTTCAATTTGTATCCCCACCCTTTCTCCCTTCAGCTCCCTGCTTGGTACTCCCCAACTGGAATGTGTCCGGCTCCAGGTATTCGGAAGGCAGACGTCAAATATGTATCCCCCCGTTTCTCCCAGTCGGAGTTCCACCTTTAGTTTAGCTTTAATTTTAGTTATGGCTTTGAGAGCCAGGTCTGCTTCCAGCTACACCAAAATCCACTGATCTTCATGGGAATAAGGGGCTGTTTTGTCTTGCTCTCCCTCCCTCCCTCTCTATGGGGCGTGGATAAAGTCAAGTGGAAGCATGCTCACGCCCCACCCCCCCAATCCAGGAACCAGGAGGCTTAGATCTCAGATGGAGAGCTCCCCTGCATCAGGCTACCCCCTGCTTTGTGGTTTGGGTGTGCTAGCCGACTCCAGGCGCAGGAGAGGTAAGCAGATATCCCTTCCCCTCCTGACACTGCTTGTGAACTCTTCCCCAGCATAAGGGCATGGCCTTTTGCAGAGCCCCAGGGGGATGGGTTTTCCCATGAGTGCTGGAGCTCGTTTCTTCCCGCACTGGCTCCCCGTGGTGTTCCCAGAGCGCCTGGATGCGGTTGCTCCCTCAGCAGCTCAAGGGAGTCGCTTCCTTTCTGCAGGACTCAGGTTACCGCCCCACCAGCCTCCACTGCCTGGGTCATAAAGGGGCTTCTACCTACTTTCAGCCCCCAGCCGTTAAGGCTCTGAATGGGGCTTCCCCAGCTCTCCGTCTCACCCCAGTGGCCCCCCCCGGACACATGCTCTCCCTTCTGGTCCCAGTACTACACCACCACACTCGCTCCTTCGTGGTACTACTTTTTGTAAAAAAGAGAGAACATGGGGCACAGCGTAAATTTTAGTTTTAAAGGCAGACAACCAGCTTCTAATTGTACAAGTCGGTCAAATCTGAAGTACCCCTTAAGTTATAAATGACAGTAATCTGTTTTAGCCTGCCATTCTTTAAAACGTGTCATACTGACCCATAAGATGGCTGCCTGAGGAGATTATTAAGTGAAGCCAACAAAAGCTTTTTCCAGAGCTGTTAAGTGGACAACTCTTCCACACCACACAGTATACAATGCAACTGGATCTTTAGAAAGACCGCCAACAAGCGCATGCTGGAATTTCCACACTGCTGTCACCCTCCTGCCTCACTGCACTCTCAACATTAATTGTTTACATCCAACACACACTATACAGGAGGAGGATATTGCAAGAGGTCAGTGTTAAAAGCAAGACCTTGTGTCTGTGCCAGCATGAGCTGCTGCCAATGCTTGAACAGGCTAAAAGAACAGCAGGTGTTTTGCACTGATCTGACTCACCTCTCTTGCTGCCAGGACTATTGTTGTTAATTGAGAACGGTCACCCCATTCTGCTAAGAACGTTAGAGTAAAAGCTTGCACAAAGAACGGAGAGATAAAATGCAACCATTTTTTCTGAGGTATGGTTGTGCCTGCTCCCGTTTCCACATCTCCAGGCCCATTTAAGAGTTTTGTCCTCTGAAACTAGAAACAAAAAATACAGATTAGAAGAAATCAAAGCCATATCAATTTCAACAGAAGACACTGTACAAAAGCTCAAACCTCCTACAGGTTTTGAACACTATAAAACTAAGTCACTGGTAACTACAAAGAACAGCTACAGATCAATTTAAATTTTTAAGTCATTTTCATCCAAGTTACCGTTTTAGGGTTATACAGCCTGCACTGAGGCACAACATGCAATCTATGAGGAAACCTAGGGCAAGCATTTTCATTACTCCTATTTCCTATGTGAAGTGTCGGATGTTAATATGTATACTTAGAAGATCCAATTTTGCTATACCTACCATCATTTAGGAATAAGCAATGGTATCTCAAGGTGAGGGTACAAAGGAAACTCTGGTTTCATTCCAGTGACATGGTACTAGTTGTACATAAGCCCACTTGAATCATTATAGTCATGAGGGTACCCAGAGTAGCACCTGCCTGAAGATTACAAATGTAACTGGTCCAGCAGAGGCCATCAATACTTTGTACTTGAAAAGCTCAATGTGAAGAGATGCACATTTTAGCACCTGGGTCCTTTTGAGGTACCCCTTCTTTACATCCTTATCACAGCTCATTTTTAGCTAGCTATTCCAAAACAGCCAGGAGGATGCATTTTGTTATGATGGTGCAGTGGCTCTCCTCACTGGACATTAGGAGGCTCAGGCCCTTACACGCAAGTATAGCTTGCGCGTATCCCTCCTCAAGCCCCACCTCTTCCGCTCTGCCCTCCCCGACTCCTCGCTCCCCTCTCCTAACTCCTGCTGATACCCTCCATCCAGTACGATCTGTTACCTGAGGTCTGTGTACTCATATCCTCACCACACGGACCAGCCAGCCATCATTCTCAATGTAACCAAGCCAAGCACGTGCACCTGGGACCCTGCATCTTTGTGAATGTTACACCCCTTGTCTCTCCCTCTGTTCTTCTTCCTTTGTTCCCCCCCTCACCCCCGTCTCTCAGATTGACGTGTCTATTCCATTACTTTGTAAAGCGCCAGGTACATTGCTTGCGCTATATAAATGCTTAATAAATAATTAATAATAGAGCAACTAGCCTGTGCACTCTCCTATAATTCAGCAGCTTTGAAGTATTTCATTAGTCATTACTTCTAGGTGCTTTAAACTTACTTCTTCATCTTTTTTCTTGATTTCTGCTTGAACTTCCTCCAGTTCCTCCTGACCCTCATCTGGGCTCATCTTTAAGCCTTCCCGAAGCATTCGGATGCCAAAAATTGCGAACAGCGCAGTCGACACATAGTATGTGTATACTCGAGGGATAACTGTGGTGGCATAGCCAAATAAAACTGAAAAAACCCACAAAACAATTGTTCTGTTAGTATATACAAGGAAGGCTGTAGTAATTTTTGCTTATTTTAAATTCATGCAGCTGCCTTTTTGTAAAAGGAGAAGTTTAATGTTCAAAAGATGCTACGCCAGTGTAATTCAAGACTGGAGTTCACCCACAAGATCAATACAACAAATCCAGCATTTGCCATGCCTAGAAGCTTCAGTCTATCTGGTAGGATTACCTTTAGAAGGCAAAGTAGGGCGAGATGGAATAGTAAGAACCCTTTCTATGGGCTTCTTCTCACAAGCAAAAGGTAGTTGCTTCAGAGGTAAATACCTCCCTCCACCTGTTTCCACAAAACGCAATCAGGAGTAGAATAGCTCTTTCCTGCCCTGATCTTCCTACTGGGAAACTTGCAGGAAAACAGCCAGTAAGGGAGTTGGAAAGACTAGCAGTTGGTGAAGTAGGCACAGTTTTCTGCTCACACAAATGGGTGAGAGTATGGGTATAGAAATGTTGAGGTTTTATAAGATAGCAATAGACTGGGGACTCCCGAGTCCTTCCTGCTTTCAGGACATGCATTATTTCCTTTGCAGCAGAATTTGCACCTCCTTTATCATCATGCTGGTGGGAACACAGCATTAAAGTAAGCTAGGAGGTACTCACTTCCCCAAATATGCTTGTGAAAGCAAACTCTATAGATATTCAACTCCTGTCCTTTCTAGTACTAAGTTATAATCAGGGCCCCAGTGTTACCTGGGTTTTCCCCATTGCTGCCAATGGGGAAAACACCCCAACTCAATTCACACACCCCATTGAAGCCATTAGATGGCAACAGCTTCCAATCCCAAACGACTGGCCAAGATCAGAGACTCCAGGTTACAATACTCAAATCCACTCTACCCCTTGTAACTGCAAATGTTCTTCCTTGCCTCACAGCAAAGGGTCCTATGTGCTACTTAGGCATGCTCCAAGGCCACTGATATTTTCACCTTCCCAGAGACTGAAAATTCAATGGGATTTATTGACTAGGTTAGACAAAAAAACAGTTATTGCCATGAAGATCTTACTCCATGGCCCTCAGATGCTAAGAAGCTCCCTTAGTAGAAGCACATACAGCACTACTACAGAGGGCAGACTGCATTAGGAAAACAATGGATCAATTCTGAAGCCTGCATCTAACAGATGCCTCCTTCCCCACCAATATCAGCTAACATCCTCCTACTAAAAGAACCCAAAAAAGTTCTTAGGTGTGAAGTACATATGCAAAAATGAATGCCCATGCATCGCTTCTGCACTTTCCATTGTGCATATAAACTAGTTGGTTTATATGTGCACATTCTTACATGTATACCACGAGTTTAAACTTTACCTCAGTCACCATGAAATCAGCAAGTAGCTCTTGAAAACCATACACTGTGTCAAAGCCTACTGTCAAATATCCAACTACTCTCAAATGTGTAGCTTGAGCTGTAATTTGTTCCCTGTTAAAGGCCCTTTTCAAATGGATGCAAGTACGTGAGGGGATGAGGGGACGCTGCATGGGCGGCCTGTCACATGAACGCCCACCCACCTTCACAGAGGAAGGAACCTCCATTGACTCCAACGCCTCCGTGTGGGGGATTGGTGGAGGTGGGTGGAGTGTGGGAGTGCACATGCACCCCCACCCACTGACCATGGTGGTTGACGGATGCCCACACAGTTGCACGCGAGGGTGGGTGTCCATGTAAAAAGGCCAAAGACAAAACAACATATTTTGCCAAGAAATGAACATACACTCTAATCTATCTTCAGCATTACTTTACAGGCCTTGAATGGGAGGTATAAGTTAAAGGAACGTCACTTTATTAAAAAAAAAAAAAAAAAGAAGTAGCCCTGTTATTAACAAAGCTTGAAAAACCAGGTGAAAGGAGTGCACGCTTGAAATTGCTGTCTAGTTCTAAGAGGGAGGGATGGAGGGGAGCAAAGGCCTAGTCACTACTGTTGCAAAAGAGGAACTAGTGGCAGAAAACAGGACAGCAAGCTTCAGTATGGGTGAGGATTAAAAGAAAAAAGTGAAGGAAACTAAAGCTTGCTGGTGACAACAGACTTGTCTTTATTAGACTTCATAAACGAGTTCTCGGCTTAGCTAACTCAAGTTAAAAATTCTAATGCAGACAAGGTTAGCTTGAACAAGAGTTTGTCTAGCTTGGACCAGTTTAATGAATAGTCAAAGGTAATGGTGCTTACACCACACTCCAGAGATCACTTAATATCTATGTACAGACAGGAAACCAACATCTACATGTGAGGATTAAAAGTTGTGTTAATTAGTTCTATGTGGAACACCCCAAGTGCCATGTCAGGGAGGCACTATATAAAGATTATTATTATTACATGCAAGTAATCAGGGCACCCCTCTTAATCTTGTCATGCCAATCACAACTGGACTGGTTTAGCTTTGACTGGTTGTGTGCTTAACCTAACTTAGCTTGTCTAAGAAGAGTTAGATTAGCATAAATCATTGTGTACGGATAACTTACAGTATTCCTAAACTGGCTTAAGTTAGCCTGGGTCAGGATGGAATCTGAATGCTGACAAACCCAAGCTAGGTAAGTTTATACTTCTACAGCCTCAAGCCACGTCCAGCTAACTCAAGTTAGCAAAGTACAAAATGGCAGTACAGACAGGCTAACTAGCTCAAATTCACATAAGCTCACTGATGAAAACCTCATAGAAAGACATATGAACTAGGGAGGAAAAAGTGTATAACTCTTAATAGGAACAGTGATTATTCCGTACACAAGGAAACAGACTAAAGTGCTATTACCTAGAAAAAACCTTCAGTTTAAGAAGCTGATTAAGGAGGCATTCCAAATTATACTCAAACATTAACAGTAAATTGTATGTTACGGCAACTTTATTAAATATCAGACCAATATATACATTTTTCTTTTCTCATTCATTAATACAAAATTATGACTTAACTGAAATTAAACTGCATACATTCCTCATCAGTTATAAGTATTGTTGATTCACCACACCCATGCAGTTTAATTGCAGTTGTCATAATTTTAATTTTTTTCTCCCCTTTGCACGGTACCTTTGAAGACGTTCTTCCTGTTCCCAGTGGTGCAGACAGCAACAGCATCGGACCAGCAAGGAAGCAACAGCCAGAGGTGACTGGGTGAGCAGGCCAGTGCTTTTGCCCGGGGGGAGGGGGTTCAGAGCAGGCCCTGCTGCAGCGCTATTCCAGGCAGGCAAGCAGAGAGCAGGGGTAGTAATTCCTCCCCCCCCCGCCCAAGTCTAAAAAGCCGAAGTCTAAAGGGTTTAGATTGTAGTTCCTCCTTTAAGGAGGGATGGGGGGAGGGGAAAGCAAGCGGCGGCAGCCAGCAACATAGCAGGTGATTTTAAAATCTAAACCTTTTTTCTCAATTTTTTCCCACATACAAAAGCACCTGTGCGTACTAGACCCTTCCGTTAAACTGAGAGAGACATGAAATCAAGTGTACACGGGGAGGGAAATCTAGAACTTTGATCAAAGCTTTCGGTCATCAACCGGAAGGGTTTTCTCCAAATACTCCCTTGAACAGCAGAGGCGCTGTTCAATGAAAGTTTGCAACTGCCTTAACTATAGAGTCACTTTTGTGGCTCTATAATTCACTGCAGAGGGCATGTATAGCAAGCAGCAATTATTCCCTTAAGGAACTTCAGGTCACCCAGCCTAGTCTCGCCAAGATATATAAAGAAACTGGTACGTACACTTGAAGGTTTTGAATCCTACAGAACTCTGCATGTGTCTAATACCAGCAAAGTGACAACGTTCTTCAGGCTGGTTAGTGGGTTTAGTTCACAAGCACCGGTTCTGGAAAAATATGAATTTGGGGCCGATTCAGATACCAGACCAACTCAATGTAACTTGTGCCTAGCAGAATCATACATGTGGAATTATACAGGCTTACAAACTTGTAGGCAATTTTAAGGTGTAACTCTTGTTTAATTTGACCCACTGAATGTTAGGACCCAATTCAGACCTCTCAGCAAGTTTCACACTACTATTACTACTTATCATTTCTATGGCGCTACTATTCATGCGCGGACATAATTCCAATGACTTAAAAAAGAGAAAATCTAGAACAGCACATACAGCAAGCACCGAAGAGCATGACAAGACAAAGCCAGCAAGATGACATATCCAGTTTACAGCTACTACATACTTCATGTGGTTTTCCATCAGGTCGTAGGCCCTGGACTGAGGCTTTACCGTCACCCCTTTACAGAAGCTTAGCCACCATAAACTACTTCAGCTAGCCCTATGCTATACTCCTGGGTTTGAGGCATAGCAAGGAACTGCCTCAAACACTCACACTCAGGCTGTGCTCTGGACCATAGATGAGCTCATTTGCTGTCAGTTACTAGGCTAGAACTGGGGCTGCATAACCACCAAGACCAACTCAGAAACCTAGAAGTGACTAATGCCATCTTTATTGTCTCTCTTCCCCATCCAGCTGTACCATTGGTGCTACTCCTTCCACAAAAACCGCCATTGAATCGAGACCATATGCTCTCATTTACACACACGTATGAGAGGACAAGTCAGTCTATGCACCTCCAAACTATCACTTTCCACATTATGGCATGTGAATGCTGTCTTGTCATTCATGACTGACAATACCATTGTACTCCCTTCAAAAGGTCTGATATTAAAAAAACCTACACAGACTAGGTCCTTAAAGGAAAACATAGAAGTGTGTTACTATCAAGCCCTGGTTAAACCTTCATTCAACTGAGTATGGTGACTACATAAAGACAACAGGCTACGCACAGAGAGTCAGTGAACAGCACTAACCTGATAAGCATGTCATCAGTCCCAAGGCAAGCATAGCGCCAGCCAGAACAGTCAGTCTGTTATAACGCATTGCCATGATAGCCGCAATAAAGAAGGTCTTATCCCCTAGCTCAGACACAATGATAACCGATATGGCAGACACAAATGCATGGATAAAACCCAAGTTAGTCTTGTCTGGAGATTCTTCACTGACCATATGAACTGGAACAAATGGTGTAGGCCCTTTCTGAAAAGAGAAAACATGTTTTTTAATGAATCTTCCCCCCCAAAAAAATCAGCTCTAGTTTTCTTTTTACAGCCCATTATGGCCTAGGATAGTAAAATATTTTCATACAAGAATAATGGAACTTTCCAGTAGTCATTTTTTTTTGTTATAGTCAAGTCCTGGCTACCAGCCAAGACTACAGTGATTGATCATTAACTTGATATCCAGCTCTAAATAATAATAATGTACCTTTGCAGAGATAGTGTTCAGATAGGCCAATCACTCTTGCACGCAAATGGAAAATAGATCCAGTCCAGCTAGGATACTGAAGCTTAAAATGCTCAGCTCCCAAAGTATCTGATATTTTGGCAGACAACTGCTACATGCAGTTTTCCAATACCATTAATGTTCAATTTAATTCTTTTTAAAACACAAATTGAAATGTTTAATCCAAAACTAAATATCTATCACATTTTATATCCTAGACGCAAGACTTTGATGCTCAAAAGCTGCTGAATAACTGTCTCTTCCCTCTTCTAAACGTACACACCAACCTTGAGGAACCAAATACTTGTTTTACAACCCAATATACACATTCCCTTATTTTTGAAAAGTATAAAGAATTTCAATTGAACCAATATTCACTAAGCATCTTCCTTTAATGCAATTTCAAGTGATGTTATAAGAATCCAACTTCAGAGTGAAAATGGAACGTTTTATGTAGACATTAAGTATCATTGACACATGTTGATTATATGCAAGAACAGCTGACAATAGAAAATCATTCAATTAAAAGGTGTCCCAGAAATTAATTCCTGATCATGCACATTTCAGAAGAAAAAAATTGGGATTTTATAAAAGGTTCATATTTTTTCGGAAGGGCTGACCAAAGAATTTATAAAGTACTCTTTACAATTTTTTTTGTAAAAAAACACATTTTTATTACATTTTCATACTATTTTTGTTACACACCATATCTATCATCCATTACAATTTTCCTAGACCTGTGTTACAGCATTGGTCCATAATTCTGTGCTACGGGTGTGTCTTCCCCCTTTATCTTCACGCTAATAATTAATTTATTTTAACATATCGTATCTTTAACTATTTTACCACCACCGAACTATAACCTCTCCCCCCCGCTCCCCGTTTATCCAACTGGTCGGTTTCAGTCATATATAGGGATCGAATAACAAAGTCTTGTCATTTTTTAGTAAAGCAATCCCCTCTATGGCTTCCAGAATAGACAACCATTTAGTTTCATAGTCATTTTTCTGTTTCTCTCTTCTTTTTTTTTTCCTCATCCGTTTCATCGTTCTGTCCTTTTAAGCTGTTCTGTATTTTGTCCATAGTGAATAGGTACCACACCCGCGAAATCCATTCCTGGAATGGCAGGGGATCCTCCGACTTCCAATGTCTTGTGATGATGTTGAGCGCCGCCAAACAAAGGGTTCGCAATGCGTCCTGATGAATTTTCAATGTTCTACTGTCCGGATATAATCCCAGAATCCCGATTTCTAGTCTGAATGGTACCACCCCTTTGTTTAATATTTTCCGTATTTTACTCCAGAAACTATTAACATACATGCATTCCCATAGGCAATGTTTAAGGTTTGCCTGCTGACCACATCCTTTCCAACATATTCCATTGCCATATCTGTCCCCTCCGTACTTAAGCTGGGCTGGGGTTAGCTAGAATCTAGTTGTGGCTTTTATCTGTCTCCCCCTTACGTCTAGCGCTGATGAGCATTTATGCATGTGTCTCCAAATAATTTCCCTCTCCTTTTCTGAGAATTCTCTGTTCAAATCTTTCCCCCATTTTGGTACGTAGGGATGTTTAGGGGGGTAAGTTAGTGCTTTTAGGTCTCTATATATTCTGGAAAGTTTACCCTTACTCCCTGTAAGGCTGAATACGTTTTTTTCTATTTCCCTGGGCTCTCTAGTAAAGCTTGTTTTTAGGTTTGGCTCAAGGAAGACACTTTTTAATTGTAAGTATTGGAATATATTAATTTTTGTTTGTGTAATTTTTTCTAGAGCTTCTATTGATTTAAATTTATCTTTGTCAAATAACTGTGCTGCTTTTTAAATACCTTTTTCCTCTAATTTCTGGACCAGATTATGCACCACTTGTAATTCCCTCATGTTCATTCGCCTAATCGGTAAGTATGGTGATGCCTGTTTCTTCACCCCTAGTTTTTTGACTACTCCTTCCCATACTGTGATTAACTGCTTTGCAAACGGATGTTCTCTGGCCCCATCACTAATTAATTTTCCTTCGTCAACCAGATGGTCAGCTAATAATGCTGAGTTCGTCAGTTCTTTTTCAATTGTGCTCCATTCTGGGTTGCTTGGGCCCTGATACCAGTATTGTATCGCCCCCAGGACTGCTGCTTTGTAATATAATTTAATGTCCGGGGTATCCAACCCCCCTTTTTCCTTGGGGGCAAACATGGTATCTTTTTTAATTCGGGGCTTTTTCCCCCTCCAAACCAAATCTCTAACTAGATCATCTACCTGTTTGAAAAAGGTGTTAGGTAATGTTATTGGGAGTGCTAGCAATTTATATATAAATTTAGGTAGGACTATCATTTTAAACAAGTTAATTCTACCTGTCCATGAACATTCCAGGTTTTTCCATTTTTCGAAGTCCTCCTTTGCCTTCTCAATTAAGTCTGGGAAATTGGCTTTGTATAACTCTTTGCCGCTCTTCGTTAATGTTACCCCCAGGTATTTAATTCCATTTGATTTTTCTGGAATGGGCTAACTTCTTTGATTTCCTTTAATTCCTCTTTATTCCTTGTAAATATCAACGCTTGAGATTTATTATTGTTGATTTTATAGCCTGAAAGCCTTCCAAAACTCTTCACTGTCTGGATTACGTTTGGCAATGTTTGCTAGGGCTCTCTGATAAATAATATTAAATCATCAGCGAAGAGCACTAATTTATACTCTTTCCCCCCTACCTTGATTCCTTTAATTTCTTTGTTTTGGCGTAATCCTACTGCCAAACCCTCTATTGCCAAATTGAATAAAAGTGGGGATAGTGGGCATCCCTGTCGGGTTCCTCTCTGTGTTTCAAATGCTTCTGAAATACTACCATTTATCTTCAACTGGGATCTGGGTTGCGCGTATATTGCTTTAATCCATTTAAAGAAATTGCCTCCTATTCCCACCTTCCTTAATATTTCAAAAAGATATTTAATTTCTAAGAAATCAAAGGCCTTCTCTGTGTCGGCCAAGATTATCATGGTGGATGCTGCTTGTGCTTCCATTTTTTGTGCATGTATTAGAATCACTACCTTTCTAATATTGTCTACTCCTTGCCTTCTGGGGATGAAACCTGCTTGGTTTGGATGTATGATTTCCCCTGCAATTCCTGCCAGCCTGGTTGCTAAAAAGAAAAATTTTGAAATCGTTGTTTAGCAAGGAAATGGGATGGTAGCTTCCACATACGTTTTGAGGCCTTCCAGGCTTAAGTACTAATGTGATTTGCGCCTCATAGAACATGGGGGCATTTTCCCAGTTTGTATGATTTCATTATAGACTTTTGTCAAATGGGGTACTAGTATTGTACTACAAATTTGTTAGAACTCCGCAGGGAAACCATCTGGTCCATTGGACGTATGTTTTTCATATCTCTGCATACGCTCCCAGCATCCTCGGCTGTCATCGCTTGAGGACCACCACGACTCTCCTGGGGCTTGGCCTTCCTGCCGCCCCAAGCTCCACCGACCAGCGGGCCAAGGACTGGTGAGGTTGCAGCTCGTCTGCATACGCTCCCAGCATCCTCGGCTGTCATCGCTCGAGGACACCACGACTCTCCTGGGGCTTGGCCTTCCTGCCGCCCCAAGCTCCACCGACCAGCGGGCCGAAAAGCGCGCGCCTAAAGGCGCGCGCCTTACAGGTACTTTTCTCCATTTCTTTTCTACTGTACTTCCCCCTCCTATCTTACTCACTAACATGTCTGCCCTATTTTCTCGCCTTTTCTTTCCCTCCTCTCCTTCTCCTCTTCCTGTCCATCTTTTTCTTCCTCTACTTTTCTCCTCCCAGCTTCTTCCTCCCCCCAACCGATCACCACTCTCTAACCTCCCCCATACATCCTTTGCTCCCTTGGCTACTTTCTCTCATTGCTCCCCTTCCACTCCTGTCTCTAGCCTTCCTCGATGCTCCCCTTCTCCCAATCTTATCCCTATTCCTCCTGTCTCTAGCCTACCACGACGCTCCCCTTCTCCCAATCTTATCCCTATTCCTTGCCTCCCCCCTCATCAACTACCATTTTTCTGCTCCCTCTGGAACTGTCGCTCATCTATCAGTAAAGCTCCCTATATCCATGATCTTTTCCTCTCTCGCTCCCTCCAGCTCCTTGCCCTTACTGAAACTTGGATCACTCCCTCGGACTCTGTCACGCCTGCTACCCTCTCCTGTGGGGGTCTCTCCTTCTCTCACCAACCCCGCCCTGAAGGACGGGGTGGTGGGGTGGGCCTCCTTCTTGCTAAATCCTGTCAGTTCCAACCAATTTCTCCTCCCCCCTCTCTCTCCTTCCATACCTTTGAGGCTCACTCCGTGCGCCTCTACTCCCCCCTCCATCTACGTGTTGCTGTCATCTACCGTCCCCCTGGTCCTCTCTCTTCCTTTCTTTCTGACTTTGAGTCCTGGCTCACTTTCTTCCTCTCTGTTGATATCCCCACTCTCATCCTTGGTGACTTCAACATTCATGTTGATGACCCATCTCAGCCCTCAGTCTCTCGCTTCCTCTCCCTAGCCTCCTCCTTCAACCTCCACCTTTGGACCAACTCCCCCACCCATACTAATGGCCATTCTCTTGATCTTGTCCTCTCTAGAAACTGCTCTGTCGCTGATCTCTCCTTCGATCCTCATCCTATATCAGACCACTTCCTTGCCTCTTTCAACATTTCCCACTGTCCCCCCTCCTCTTCCCCTTCTCTACGCCCCTTCCGTGACCTTCAAGCTATTGATCCCCTGGACTTTGCCTCCTCTCTCTCTCCCCTTCTTCCTACAGTCTTCTCTTCCTCCTCCCCTGACTCCGCTGTCTCTGCTCTCAACGCCTCTCTCTCCTCCACACTTGACTCCCATGCCCCTCTCTCTTCCCGCCCTGCCTTCTCCCACAACCCCCGTCCTTGGCTCACCCCTAGTATCCGCCACCTCCGTTCTTGCACTCGTGCTGCTGAACGACTCTGGCGCAAATCCCATTCTCACGCTGACTTCCTTCACTTCAAATTCTGTCTCTCCACCCTTACTTCTGCTATCTCCCTTGCTAGACAACACTACTATGCCTCCCGCATTGAGTCCTGTTCTCGGGACCCTCGCCGCCTGTTCTCTACCTTTGACTCCCTCCTCAAGCCTCCCTGTCCTCCCCCTCCTTCTTCCCTTTCTGCTCAGGATCTTGCCTCCTTCTTCACCTCCAAGATAGACAAGATCCGCCTCGACATCGCTTCCCACTCCTCTCTTCCCACTCCCACCCCTCTCCCTCCTCCCCCTCCTTCTCTCATGTCCTCCTTCTCCCCTGCCTCCCTTAAGGAAATCTCCTCTCTGCTCTCCTCCTCCAACCCTTCCACTTGCCCCCTTGATCCCATTCCTTCCCGCCTCCTCACCTCCATTACTCCCACTGTCGCCCCTTCCTTCCTGCACATCATCAACCTCTCCCTCTCTACTGGCTCTTTCCCTTCTGCCTTCAAACATGCCACAGTCTCTCCTATTCTCAAAAAGTCCACTCTTGACCCCTCTGACCCTTCTAGCTATCGTCCTGTCTCACTCCTTCCTTTTGCTTCCAAGCTGCTTGAACGTGTTGTCTACTCCCGCTGCCTTGACTTCCTATCCTCCAACTCCTCCCTTGACCCCCTCCAATCTGGCTTCCGCCCCCTTCATTCTACTGAAACTGCTCTCGCTAAGATCACCAACGATCTTCTGGTGGCTAAATCTAAACGTCTCTATTCCATTCTTGTCCTCCTTGATCTCTCTGCTGCCTTCGATACTGTTGACCACTCACTCTTGCTGGATTCCCTTCACTCCCTTGGCTTTTGTGGCTCTGTCCATAACTGGTTCTCCTCCTACCTCTCTGACCGCTCCTTTAATGTGTCTCTCTCCAACTCCGCCTCCTCCTCCTTCCCCCTCTCAGTTGGTGTTCCTCAAGGCTCTGTTCTTGGCCCTCTCCTCTTCTCGATCTATACCTCATCCTTAGGCAAACTCATTGCCTCCCATGGCTTCCAATACCACCTCTATGCTGATGACACTCAACTCTATCTCTCTACTCCCTCTCTCTCTCCCTCTGTTCAAGCTCGTCTCATCAACTGTCTCTCTGACATCTCTACCTGGATGTCTCAACGTCAACTCAAACTCAACATGGCTAAAACTGAACTCCTTATCTTCCCCCCTCATCCTTCCTCTCCTTCCTCACTGTCAATAACTATTGATGGAGTCACCATCCTGCCTGTCCCCCAAGCCCGTAGCCTAGGCTTCATCTTTGACTCAGCCCTTTCTTTTAAACCCTACATTGACTCTGTTGCTAAATCCTGTCGCTTCTCCCTCCATAACATTGCTAAGATTCGCCCTTTTCTCTCTGTCTCGTCTGCCAAAACTCTTGTTCATGCTCTGGTCATCTCTCGCCTCGATTACTGTAACCTCCTTCTCACTGGCCTTCCCCGGTCTCACCTTTCTCCCCTCATCTCTGTCCAAAACTCTGCTGCCAGGGTCATCTACCTCGCCAGTCGCTTCGACCATGTGCAGCCCCTCCTCTCTTCGCTTCACTGGCTTCCCCTTCCTGAACGAATCCTGCACAAGCTCCTAGTCTTCACCTATAAAGCTCTTCACAACCTTGCTCCCCCCTACCTCTCTGCACTTATCGCCCTCCATACTCCAGCCCGTGCACTTCGCTCCTCCTCTGTCCCTTCTCTCACCCTTCCACGCCTTCCCTGCTCCCCTAAGCGCCTTCGTCCCTTCTCACTTGCTGCCCCCCATGCCTGGAACTCCCTCCCTGTCCACATCCGCCTTGCCCCCTCCCTTCATACCTTCAAATCTCTCCTTAAAACTCACCTCTTTCGCTCTGCTCTGTCTGACTCTTTATCCTGCTGAGCCACTATTCCTATACCTACGATCGGTTTACCCTTATCCTTGCAACATGGACCTGCCTGCTGTCATTCTCATCGTAACCAAGCCAAGTACGTGCACTTGAGACCTCGCATCTTCATGAATGTTAGACCCCTTGTCTCTCCCTCTGTTCCCCTTCCTAAGTCTCTCCCCCAGCTCCTGTCTCTCAGATTGTAAGCCCTAGGGGCAGGGACCGTGTCTATTTTATTACTTTGTAAAGTGCCAGGTACACTGCTGGCGCTATATAAATGTTTGTTAATAATAATAATAATATCCTTAGCTACCTTTTTAACTTCCTCTTCTGTTATTAGGGAATTAAAAAAGTTAAATTGAACATTATTAAGTCTGGGCATTTCTATGTTAACAATTTTTTTTATCTCCTCAGGGTCTGGGTTCGTGGTTGCGTACAGCTGTCTATAGAACTTCAAGAAGGTGTCCTGGATCTCCTCTGAACTAGTTACTTCTGACCCATCTTCCCTGGAAATTTTGACAATGGAGGCTTTCTGTTGCTGTGTTTTTACTAACTGTGCTAATGCTCTGCCTGTTTTATTGTTGTTATTATAATACAATTTTATCCATTTTAACTGTTTTGTGACTTTTTCTAGCTCCAGCACATTTATTCTCTCTTTTATTTTCTGTATTTTGTTTGCTGCCAATTTAGAGGGGGTATATTTATTTTATCCCATTTTTTAAGCTCTGCATATGTTTCAATCCTTATTTCCCTTTTTCTTTTTTGTATTTGTGCTCTAAGCGCTATGGCTTGGCCCCTTATCGTAGCTTTTGCTGCTTCCCAGAAGGTGGATGCTAGCTATACTGAGTCCTGATTTAGCTCTATGTAATCCTTAATTTCTTCTTCTAGCTTAGTTCTACTACCCCCTTTTTAAAAGGAGTGTCCTGTCTAGACTCCACTGTGTTTTGGCATGTGACGAGCCGTCTTCTAACTCTATATTGATCACCAGCACATTGTGATCAGTGAACACTAGTGGCAAAATGAATGCTTTTTTACATATCCTTAAATCATTCTTATATATTAATACATGGTCTATTTTAGAGCATGAATTATACACATTCGAGCAAAAAGTATACTCCCTGCTCTGTTTATTAAGATGTCTCCATGCATCCACTAGTCCCTGTGTTTCAAACAGGTCCCTTATGGTCTGCTGTCTCTTATTTAATGGCATTGTCCTTGAGGTGTCCCATTCTGATAGTGGGGTATTGAGGTCCCCCATTATTATTAATGTTCCTTTCATGTTTTCAGTTATTATTGGAATGTATTCTTTATAGAATTTTGCCTGGTCCACATTTGGCCCATATAGATTCACCATCGTCACCTCTCTTTTTTGTAGCATCCCTATTACTAATAAAAATCTACCTGCTGGGTCTTTTGTGACTGTTTATTTTAAACTCGCAGGTGTTTTTGACCCCTATTAACACCCCCGCTTTTTTCTTTTTGGCACATGAGGCTATAACTTGTCCCATTCTTTTGTTAATAAATCTATGTTCTTCCCCTTCAAGGAAGTGGGTTTCCTGTAGACAGATAATGTCTATATTATATTCCTTTGACAGTTCTCTTACCCTTCTCCTTTTATGGGGCGGGTTAAGTCCCCTCACATTGAGGGTTAACATTTTTATATTAGCCATGGTCTTTGTTGTTATTTACTTGGGTTAAATTCCCTCTACTCTGTTGGATCACTTGCAGTCCCCCAATTGTTATTTTAATCCTCCCTGCCCTTTCTTTAGCTTGACTCTTAAGCCTCTTTTCCCCAACACTGAGGCTTTTCCTCTCCTCCCTAGCCCAACTCCCTCCCCATCCCTTCCCTCCCTCTCACGCATCAGCAACCCTGCTTAACCTTCCTTTCCACTGGAAGGAAAAGCTGTCTCGTACATAGCGAGTGTCTTACCCCCCTCCAAGCTTTTTTTTTGTTGTTGTTGTTTATTTTAAGAGTCTACAATAGGCTCCCTTGACTCTTTTGGCCCCAAATTCTGTCCAGATAGGTTTCATGCTTATACTCCAGGTCTCAGTCTGTATCTCCGGGTGGTAGATGTAGAAATGCTTCTAGCTCTTCTGTTGCCATGAAGGACTTGTACTTTCCATTTATGTTCACCACCATTCTCGCTGGGAATTTTAGAACTGGCTTCCACCCTTTCTCAATTAGTACTGAGAAATACTTTGCCCCATTTTCTTCTTTTATTCATGGTTTCCATAGCATAATTTGGAAACACTTTTATGGTTTCATTTTTGTATTTCATCTCTCTTTTCATTCGTGCTCTTTTCAGGATCTCTTCCTTAACTGTGAAGCTTGCAAACTTTGCTATGATTGTCCTTGGCTTTGGGTAATTTTTATTAGGTTGTCTCCCAGTTCTGTGTGCCCTAATAATTTCAGGGTTCTGTAACTTTTGTGTCTCTGGGAATTGTTCTCCCAAGAACTCCCACAGTAGATCTTTTGCCTCTGCTTTCTCGCTCCCCTCTGGGAAGCCCACAAACCTCAAATTGTCCCTTCTGGACCTATTTTCTAGGTCCTCTGTTTTCTGCATTAGCATATGTACCTTTTCCTGTAGCTTTATAGCTTGCTCTTCATTAGTTACTGCTTGGTCTTCCAGCGAGGAAACACTCTCCTCTGCTGTATTCAGCCTCTGCACCAGCCCTTCCAGTTTTTTATTACCCGCCTCTACTGAGGCTCTTAACCTGATCATGTCTTTTTTGAACTCTTTTTTGAGTTCCATCAGGAGCCTCATAACTGGGCTCTCATCTGTATCTTCCTCCAGCTCATTCTCCTCTGGGGAATCATCCCCCTCCGGGGCCGCGGCCGCCTCGGCTGCCATTTTACTGCGTTCTGCAGCCCGGGCTTCAGCCCCGCTCTTTTCTGGCTGGTGCAGTTTTACATACCGCTCCAGCGGCATTTCTTTCGCCCCTTTTTCTTTCTTTTTATCCTCCCTGCCTCTTGCTGGCATGATTCCCCCTCACCTTTTTGTTGGATTTTGCTGCTTTTGGGGCTGCTTTTTGTTGGTGCTTGGGGGAGCACTCGCTCTAGGCTGCTGCCACTAGCCGCGCATGCGCACCGATCAAGTATTCTTTACACATTAAAATATTGAGATAAACTATTGTCTGCCGTGGTTTTGATACAGGACTGGACATCTTCCATCACTATCTACACAAGAGAAGTCTTACTGAATACTACCATTACCACCAAGACAACTTCACTGGTATTGCAACCAGGGGGTTGCTAGTGCTACACCCCTGAATCAGTCACTAGCCTCAGTTTTCTGGGCACCAATGGCTCCTGGGCACCTGCAAATTTCATGCCCTACAGTGGAAAGTTGAACAGGTCAAGGCGAGAGCAGGGAAGGTCAAAGCTGCAATAGTCAAGGCAAGAGATGACAAGCGCATGGACTGCGTTTTGGCAGCAGGAGCAGTAAGAAAGAACCAGAGCGGCAACAGGTGTTAGCAACAAATTGGATCAGAGGTGCAAAGGAGAGAGAAGCATCAAGGAAGTGTCCTCTATGTACCTGGGGGACAGGCTGGATGGGGACACCAACAGAAAGAGGAACTGTTTGTTTGAGTGGGGGCAGAGAAGAGGAGGAGCTCAGTCTCTTGGATATAGCAAGCTACTCTAAGTTTCAGAAACCACTTTTTAGTTACAACAAACAGCTGCACAAGAGTTGCAGGGAGGGCAGAGCAGCCAGCAACTGAGGGATGGGGTTTGGGGATTGTCTCATGCCCCCCTGCAGATTGCCCCTCCCCCCATCCAATATGGTAGTATTTTGTTTAAGCACAAAATGCCTTACTAAATTAAAGATATATTCCAATTCCATCTATTACCTTGAGGGGAAAAGTCAGATCCGTTTAACTTGTTCTTGTGAAATAATTGTTGGCTACTACAAAGTACTCCATTATTCCTTTAGTTCCTTACAAGCTGATTTCATAAACTTATTTTATACTTAAATTTATATCCTGCCCTTACTGTAGGGCAGGTGACAACAAACAAAGAGAGAGAGAGAGAGACACACACAACTAATTACTTATCAGGTACTGAAACCAGGCTAACTAGGATTTCCTGAAGCCTCCTTAGCTTGTGGTGTTCTGTCTGCCCTTTTTATACCTTCTAGGATCTCACATCACCCATGGCTTCTTGAAGCCATTAGCAGTATTTTCAAGATTACCAGCCTAGTTCCTTTAATACTGCAGAGTGAATTTCATTAGTTACTGATAAATATATATTGTCATTTAATATTTGTAACCTGTCCTTCCTTTATCCTGGCCTGCATACCTTTCGATACTTAATGGGTTAATCCTCTGGTCTCAGTTTCCCCCCCCCAACCCTTCTTCAGGAAAACATAAGCAAAGTAAGCATGTAGCATTTTAGCCTTGTTTGTATCAGCTCTTATTAACTCACCTTCCCCCACTGGGTAACGTGCTTTTACTTTTTTATTATTTCTAGAACACCCTTCCTTTTTAAAAAAAAAACCCCACAACATCTCTTCCTAATCAAAACTCATTTTGTGCTCATCTCTTGTTTTGTTTCTACAATGCTTATGCTATCCTCTAGGATTGTTATCCATATTTCCTCCCTTCCACTTTCTGAAGGCTTCTCTTTGATTCTTCAAAAAGCAGCCAGAGACCAAACCTTCAAACTCCCTGATAAGACCACCATCAGCTTGCACTTGTATTAAGTATTTTATCTAGCCATGAGCAATCAGATGTTGCTACGGAGGGGAGGGGTGGGGTGGAGAAAGAGGCTTACAGTCTACAATGGACAAGGGAGGAACATAAGGAAGAGGGAATCATAGGAAGACACAGATATTCATGAAGTTGAGAAGTTGCAGATGTACATGTTTAGCTTAGTTACAGGGGACCCTGAATGATAGGAGAGTAGAGGAAGATTCAGTGAGCAGTCTGTAATGGGTAAGGAACTAGGGAAAATCTGATGAAAGAGGTAAGAAGGTTTTGAAGGTCAGGAAGGAGGAAGCAAAGTAAGTGTAATCAAAGAGGGAATTCCAGGCATAAGGGGAAGCATAGGAGAAGGGGTGACGACAGTTTAGAAAGCATGTGAGAATGGT
Source organism: Sphenodon punctatus (assembly GCA_003113815.1). Taxonomy (NCBI): domain Eukaryota; kingdom Metazoa; phylum Chordata; class Lepidosauria; order Sphenodontia; family Sphenodontidae; genus Sphenodon; species Sphenodon punctatus. The sequence goes on along the minus strand of QEPC01013002.1, from coordinate 8,332,037 downwards.
GGCAGAGAAGGAGTGTCCCAGGTGGGAATGTAGCAGAAAGTGAGGAGCAAAACTGAAGAGTCTTGAAGGTAAAACACTTCTGCAATCTAAACAATGCTGAATGTTCTCAAGAGGCACTTCTATAGCTGGAAAGCCAGCTTTTCATGTTATTCCTGTTCTCAGTCGCCCCTTGTTCAGTGGCATAGGACTGGCAGGCTAACGCATGTACAGGTGGGAAACTAATGGAAAATTGGATGTGAAGAGGAGGGAGCCAGAAGTAGTAGAGGAGAAACTGAGGTGAATGACCTTGGCAGTGGAGCAGGGCATGAAGTTTCAGAACTCTAGGAGCCTCCCACACCCCTACCCCAAATTCAGACACCAGGCTTTATCCTGATATTAAACCATTCTTGTCCCCACTACACCCCTGAATCAGTTGCCAGCCTCAGTTTTCTGGGTGGCAATGGCTCCCAGGCACATGGGAATGCCGTGCCCTGCAGTGGTGTGTTGAACAGCCAGTGAGAGGTAAAGGTGAGAGAAGCTCAAAGAAGTAGCTGCAATAGTCAGGGCAAGAGATGACAAGTGCATGGACTGGGTTTTGGCAGTGGGAGCAGTAAGGAAGGACCAGAGGCACAACAGGTCCTAGCAACAGACTGGATCTGAGGTGCAAAGGAGAGAGAGGCATCAAAGGGGAGTGTCCTCTCTACATCTGGGGGACAGGCTGGATAGGGACACCAGCAGAAAGAGGAACAGCATGTTTGGGTGGGGACAGGAAAGAGGAGGCGCTCATTCTCTTGGACACAGCAAGCTACTCTAGTTTCAAACACCACTTTTTAGTTACAACAAACAGCTACAAGTAGGAATAGCCACAGGTAAAAGCTATGGGGAAATGCAAGATGCCTATTATTTAAACATCCCTAGACTTTAACATGTAAGTCAGCCTAAAGGCTCATTGTACCATAACGCTTCATTTCCTTGAATTTGTTTCTCACCTGTACATGCCTCAGTCTGTCAGCCCTATGCCACTGAACAAGGCCAACAGCAGCAAATAGGAACATGAAAAGCCGATTTTCCAGTTATAGAAGGGTTTACCGGCAACATATTCAGCATTGTTTAGATTACAGAAGTGCCAAAAATGTAGCAGCCCTTTTCTAAAAAGCTCAAGACAGTGAAGTATAAACTACTTTGGAAGAAATTTTTAAAGACTTAAAGAAGAATAACTCCAAACTGCTTTTCAGTGGCAAATGGACCCCTGATACTTCAGGGTCTTTTGAAACAAATCTCTCCCTTGAAGCGCACCTCACTTCCTCATAGGCCATGTTCCGATGAACATTTTTTTGTTGACCCTTAATTCTGTTTTACTTCTGGAGTATTCACACAAGTCTAAAATGACGTTACTGAAAAGTAGAAAGAGAATTAAGTACTCCCCTTTGGTTTGTATTTCAAAGTAACTGTCTGCGTGAACACTTAGCAGTGAGAGTAGTGACCTCAGTTCAGTATCTACATCTCAGCTAAAGGGAAAGATACAATACTACACGGATTTATACTGTTCATCCAAACGTTACTGTTAGGAAGTAGGTACGTTGATTTAATTAAAGTAGTTACTTTGGTTTACCTCTGTTTGTGGGAACATGGCTTGTGGATCAAGAGTCATCCTTCTCACCAAAACAAAATGATTTTTTTTAAAATACACTGTTGTTCAGTCAGATGGGGACCATCCTTCCCCCAGATCTGAAAGCATTAGTAAAGTCTTTGACAACAGAAATCTGGGAAAGGATACAACTAAAATGTGTTACAAGTTTACACAGCTGTGAAACAAACCATGCCAAAGGCATGGGGATAACATGACTTCAAAAACTCACATGAGAGTAGACAGGCTGAGGAAAGTCTTCACCAGTTACCACATATCACCAATAAAAGAAAGTTGTGGAGGTCAAAGTTCCCTTTGTATCCAAGTATAAAGGAACCATGCAATTTCATACCCCTGAGACCCCTATCCTTTTTTCCATTTTGCAACCACTATTATTCCTCTGCTCTCTTGACCCCTTCAATTTCTGTTCATTTAGAAAAGAATGAAAAAAGGTTGACAACAGTCTTGCTCTAGTTCTGTAACAAACAAGTTTCCTATTTGTGAATATTATTTGGATAGCCACATCAATAACCACCACCCAAACAGGATGTGTCTATTTCGATACCCAAGATACTCGATTTAGAATTTTTTTGACAGAATCTCTGAACCACAATGAATACATGAAGCAGGAAGAGCTATTTGCATTTACTTCTCATAAAGCTGGAGAATTAATCAAATATCAGTTTTTCTATTATTCATTTCACTTTTGCCTTCTTTTTTCATCCCTCCCTTTCCCTCTGCTCTTATTTCCACATAGTCCAAGCTCTTCCTGGTCCCCTCCTTTCTTGCTTTCATCAACAAACAGTGTAGCTTGTGACTTTAGGTGGGGTCTCTTAACTGCCACGCTACTTCTCTAATTCTGCATCAACATCCTACTCCTGAAGCCTGCTCCCTGGAATTGCGGCAGTCGTCTACCATGGAAACCTTCCGAGAAGCTCAGATTAATTTGATGGGTAGAATTCAGAACATTTGGACCGTTTCTTTTAGAACGGTTACAAGATTAATAAATGGACAGTGGTATTCTGGAGTGAGTTATACTCCTGTTTTATTCAGCTAGCCTGTAGTCAATGAAGTTTGCATACTGCGAATTAATCATCCCTTGAGGAAAGGGTGCAAAATCTTTTCTTTGGAGAAGAGGACAAGCCTCATTTTTAGTTTGAAGGGGTTGCCGAGTTGTAGTAAGTTCACAGGTTTCACCCAGCGTGTTTTTAAGGCAGGTGGGGTGGGGGGTGGTCTCTGGCCACAGAGCACCCACTCAGTGTGGAGAGGATTCAAACACATGGCTACCATGGCGCCACAAACCATAAGAAAGAACGTGCTGGGCTTCACAACTGACATGTTCCCAGCATGAGTGCTGGGAACCCAGGCTCCCGCCAGTTCTTTTGACTTGCAAAGGCTGTGCCCCCTACCCACAGTGCCCATGCGCAGCAGAGAGTCTGCTAGTGTAGTGTGGCTGGCTGCCCCTGTTCATACAGGCAAGGGCTCCATGGTCACGCATTGTCACGGAGCTACGGAGCTTGCCCTACACAGAGCACTGCGGATTTCCTGGCAGGTCTCTGTGCCTGACCATGAGCGGGTGGCTCCGGGGCTCGCAGGAGGACAACACCCCCCCTCCCACCCACTGGCCGGCCCGAGTCCAAAAAAAAGTATGTTCGGAGTCTCGGTCAGGCTCCAAACATTCAGCACGGCGCACGCAGCCGCCTTCCGAGCCAACATTCTCACTGGTTGTGTGCGTGCACACACAACCAGTGACTCAGTCACCCCCTCCCGCCCCTCGGAAAGGCTTCCTAAGGAAGCCTTTCAGTGACAAAAGGGAGGTGTTTCTCCCTTTATGCAGAACGGGCGACTAGAAGCACCGTCCATTCCGCATAAAGGAACCCTGCAATGGAACAGTGCTGCAGTGGGCACTGCTCCATTGCAGGGGCCGGGCAGGGGGAAAGTTCATACCAGGGTGCCTGTATGCAGCGCCCTGGTATGAACTGCCCGTCCCGTGGCTGTGCAGGGGGCCTGGGAGCTCCTGCCGTGCACGCAGCTCCCAGCCCCCCCCCCCCAGAGTCAAACTGACTCGACTGTGGGAGGGAGGAAAGCCCGGTTATTGTTATTATTATTAACAAACATTTATATAGCGCCAGCAGTGTACATGGCACTTTACAAAGTTGCGCAGCAGCTCCCAGGCCCGACTGAACAGTTTGGGCCTGGTGGGAGCTCCCGCGCAGCCATCCATCACGACTGGACTCGGGCAGAGAGGACGTCAGAGCTGAGCCCAAGCCACTGCCGGTGAGTAAATTGCGGGGCTGGGGGTGTGTGTGCACGGGGGGAATGGGTTAGATTAAGGGGGCGGGGAGCCAGGGCAGGGTTCCTGGGTGGGAAGTGGGGAGCTAGTGGGTTAGATCAGGGGGATGGGTGGGAGCCGGGACTTGTGGGTTCCCTGGGAGAGGAGTAGGGGGCTAGTGGGTTAGTGCAGGGGGGACTGTGGGAGGTTTGGAAATCCTGAGAGAGATGTTATGGCAAGTCATGCGATTTCAGTTGTGTTCAACATGCTGGAAATGGGATGTGCATGGTAAAATGGACTCACTCAGGCTGTGACTGGGGTGCTTTACAAGGATGGGTCCCTGTGTTTGGGGTTTATAAAATATTTATTTTAAGCTTGCTGTGCAGTAGACTGTTTTCTTCCATCGGATGTTAACCCTGGGAATTTCTTGCTGCTAGGTTATGCCATGCCACTGGTCTACCGTCCCCCTGGCTCTGCCTACCGTTCCCCCTGGCTCCGCCCCTAGGCCCGCCGGCCTTACTGCCCCAGTGCCCCTCCAACATCGAAACCCACCAGCCGCCCCCGCTCCCACCTTCAGTGGCTCCTGTGAGGCCATGCGGGGTAGGGTACCATCTCGACTGAAGACACCCCCCAGCCAGCCAGCCCGCCCGCCCTGCAAGGAGAACAGCGGCAGCAGGGTAGTAGCTGCGCTGGGCCGGTCCGAGTTATTGCCTCAGCAAGGATGATGATTCCTACAGGCAGGAACAGGCTGGCCACAAATTTAAACTCTGCCGAATCGGAGTACGCCGCCTCCCCCATCCATCCAGGGCCCCTGTCCGGGCTCTCATGCCCCCCGCCCCGTCGTCTCACCTCGGCGCGCGGCAGCTCGGGCCCCTGCACGGCGGGCTGCGGCGGCTGTTGCTGAGGCGGCGGTTCCCCGCGGTCGCGGCCGGTCTCGTGCTCGGGGGAGGCGCGGCGCACGGCGGGGGCGCCTAGAAGGAGCAAGAGGAGCAGCGCGAGCCGCGGCCCCCCCATCCCGGCAGCACACGCTCTATCTGTCTCAAGCGCCAGCAGCGTCACGCACCATCGCCGCTCCCCTCGACCGCTTCCCGTCCCTACCGAGCCCGAGCCAGACAGGGAAATGCAAGCGGCTGAAGCGCCGCCTCACAGCGAAACCCAACCCTAGCAACGCCCCGCCCCCCGTCATTCGCCTTTCTGATTGGCTGAAACTCTCCTACCGTCGCGTAATGACGTCTGAGCGTTGTGGTGACAGGTTAGGCTGAGACCCGGGAACTTGCGCTGTGCAGGCTTGAGTGCAAGTCACGTGGTGCGCATGGCCGTTCCTGCTGGAGGAAGCTCCACGTGTCGTTCCTGCTGCCCCTGTGACCGGGAGGGGGTGGTGACACAGTGGGGCGCTGCTAGCTACGGGGTCTAGCCCTGCAGGGGGGTTGCGGGATCTCTGCTCTCACCGCTACCCCTCCCCTATTGCAACATGCACTGTTATACCCTCACTGCTTAAAGCAGCATTTCCCTCTGGGAAGCAGTAGTTCACCTTTGCAACGCACTTCAAACCATGCCCAAGAAGTAAGTACACGTCTGCACAAGCTGAGCTATTGCATCACACCCCACTTTTCCACGAACCTGACTTCCAGAGTATAACAGCAAATCCCTGGCATGATTGGGCTCCCAATCCTAGAAGGAAAAGGCCAAGGAAAAGAGTTATAGTTGGAGGCTGTAATGAAACGGCTTCAACAACTCCAGTTATTTATTCAAGTCCTTCATCTAGTTGTTATTACACATGCAGGGTCCTCTTCTCCCCTGTAACTGCATGAAAGCACCTGCAATCTGTGACTTCTATAAGTAATAATAATATCATATAATCATTGCAAGTTTCAGGACTGCATTCAGGTGGATGGTATTGTCGAAATGAAAACCAGACCACAAACAATCTTAAGATTGGCTTTAAAATAATTTTGCCTTCTGCCTTGGGCTGTGGGTGCGTGATGGGTGGTGGATGTGCGTTGGGAGCACACATGCACCCCCACCCACCGCCCGTGCTGTTCTCAGAAAAACACCCATCCCACCACCACGGCATTTACATGGATGCCCCCCCCCCATTGAACACCCTCCCGCACACCCAGCGTGGGGGGGTCCGTGTAAAAATGGCCATGGTCACAAAAGACACAGTTGGCCTCAAAGGCTCTGATCCTTAAAGTACTGCTATTAACTGTAACAGAGCTTTTGTCAATGCAGGATCAGAGCCAAAAGGTTTAACTGTATACCCCCAAGTTGAGTGGGGAGAAAACATGGCCTAGTGGTCTGAATGCTGGGTAGCCAAGGGCAGATTTGTTCAATACTAACGTTACTTAATATGATAATATAAGTTAAAGGCTTGTCAGCTCCCCCAAAGCTTCTTGCAAGCCTCAAGAATTTAAGGATTTCTGAAAGTATACAATCAAGCTATGCAATAAAATCATGAATCAACTTTCATTTCTTTAAAAAGTAAAGGTTAAATCCTGACCTTCTTGAAGTCAATGCAAGTTTTGTCACTGCCTTCAATGAAGGTAATATTTCACCTCTACAGACTCCCAAGTGAATGGGGCTTCTGTTGGCAGAGCACCATGAGGATCAGGCTGTAGGTTTCCGCCATGGCTGCAGAAAAGTGGCTTATAGGCATGACAATAGTGTACCATAAAGGGTGATAAACTGAATGACAAATGAAAAGGTCCTGAATTTTATTATTTGAACATGTGGTGTGGTTTGACAGCCCTGCAGCTAATTTCTGGTCCTCGAGTTTATAATTTCCTATCAGAATTTAAAAGTCTGAGGAAGAAAAGGTCTTGCACAATCTATTCACCAAAGGCAAAATCCTTCAAAGGGGTAGCACACATACTAGCAGTTAGTGCAGGCATATGTCCAGCTCACTTCAGTGAGACTGACACTTGTGCTAACCACTAGCACATATACTTCCCTAGAGAGGATCACACTGCAAACAAGCACAATCACAAGTGCTAATGACCATCAATTTGATTATGGATGTATGCTTCCTTCAGAAATGTTCTTATCTGAGTTTTATAAGGGCAGAGAAAACTGTTGTACTGACTGAAGTGCTGAACTTGGACCTGGGAGACCAGAGCTCAAATCCTGTCTCAGGGTGCTTTTAAATGAGCAAGGACTGTGACTGTAAAGTAGCACAGCTCTGCAGAGCATCCATTCAATTGAAGTGTATGGGAAACTATTCTAATGGGCCGTGCAGGGAGCTTCCACAGCCACCGACTGGACATACAAACAACTCATGGGCAGCCATTCCCAATCCCACCTGCCCCGAGCCCTGCCCAATTGCCAGCCATCTGTAACGACACACAGCTGTTAACTGGACACCATGAGGGGGTTGTTGTGCTTTGAGCCAACACAGGTTTGTATTTCATGTGTGTCCTTTAAGGGCTCTCGGCAGGGCTGTGGGTGGGACCGGGGTGGGGAGGGGACTGGACCACAGACCTGTCTGCTGGTGTGGGTGAGCAGCCCAGTTCATACAGGCTGGGAATGTGTGGGTGTTGTCCATTACCATGTACTTTTGGGGCTTGCTCCACCTAGGCCACTACAGATTTTTCAGCACTGCCCCATGAGTGGGTGCTGCGTGGCTCACGGGAGTGCGCATCCCCCCACTCCACCATAAGACGATGGTTTGGAAGAGTGGTTACTGGGTGGCCATGTGTGGTAGCATCTCATTTAAAAACACCTTATTTCTCAGTCTCAGTTTCCCATCTGTAAAATGGGAATAACCACCACCTACCCCACTGGATTGTTGTGAGGATGAGCTATATAAGGATGTAGAGCATTTTGAACACTGAAAGGTCTATAGAAATGCTAGATGATAATAAAGAACAAACTGTTATTTTTAAGGAAAAGGCAAAGTCCTGAAATTAAACAAACCCAGGATAAGGATTTGGTACAGACCTCAAAAGCTGCATGTGCAATATAGCCATTCATTAATTAGTGATCATCACCAACTCCAACCACCCCAAATCCTCACAAGAGCTACCTAATATAGTAGCCCTGAGCAATATCCTCTCCAGGATAATTCAAGGGCAGAGTCTTCATCTTGTAGAGGCTATCTCCTCTCCAGGAAGCCAGAATCCCCATTTTACAGATGAGGCTGTTGACCTGAACATAGCTACTTGAGAGTCCAAGGATATGAAACCAGAGCACCCAACCTCCAAGTCCTGTGTTTTAACCACTGGAGTGCACCACCCCATGTGTGCTATAACAATATTTAAAACCAATAGAGGTATTAAATATAACTCAGTGTTGTCTTGAATTAATATACTGTATATCCAGATATATATTGACAAAAGCAAACGGCAGTCCCCCCCCTCCAAATAGAAAATGTGCAGAGGGCATGAATGTGCTGTTTAGGAACAGATGTGTGTGACAAATACTCCCAGGAGGCATGTGCTTAAAGCAGATATTGGCCAAAGGCCTTGACAGAGATGATAATTCTTCTGTTTACAAGGCTGTTAATTGTAGTGAGAATGTTGGCAAACTGGAAAATGCCTTGAAGGAAGTCCAAACATCCACCTGGGAATTAAGCCCAGCTCCTGTTCTGGGCCCAATCCTCAAAGTCCTGTGCCAACACAAGTCCATTCACTTCAACCAGGCTTCTGCCAGCACAGCACTTTGGAGCCATGGAAAGCTCCTACTGGGAAAAAAATGTATAGGATGCAGGCATAATATAGGGTTGTGTGTCCTGCTGCCAGATCCATTGCAGGCACCAAACTGAAAAACCTTCAGAGATTACAGAAAACATAATTCAGGATTAAAATATAACTACGAAAGCCAGTGTGGTGTGATGGATTTAGGTGCTGGACTTGGACCTAGGAAGCCAGGGTTTGAATCCCACCCCACCCTAGCCATGAACTCACTGGGTGGCCTTGGGCAACTCACAATCTCTCAGCCTCGGTTCCCCATCTGTAAATGGGAGAGTCTGTCTGTCCCTGTGTTCCCCTGTCCATCTTGATTGTAAGCCCACTGGGCAGGACCTGTCTCCAAGCATCTGTAACTGTAAAGCACTGTAGAAATTATTAGTAATAATTTTTAATATAGCACACACACACACACACCCGCCATGGCACTCATAGTACTTCACACAGAATAATTTAACACAACTTTTTAATCCTCACAACAACCCTGTGAGATAGGTGAGGCTGAGACAATATTGTGACTGGCCCAAGGTCACTCAGTGAGTTTCTGGCTAAGGCAAAATTTGAACTGGAGCCCTCCCCCTACCGCCCACTCCAGGTACTGCACACTTAGCCACTACACTGGTTCACACTTAATACTTAAAAAAATAACTAAGGCAGAGGTTCATCTATTAAAAACACAGGGAATGAGGGTTTAGAAGCCCCTTCTGTAAGTTATAGAGCTAGTGTAACCTAGTGGATAAGGTGTTGGACTTGGACCTGGGACCCTATTTTAGCCATGAACTTACTGGGCAAGTCGCTACCTCTTTGCCTCAGTTCCCCATCTGTGAAATGGGAATAACAACGCACTCAGCAGGTTTGTTGTGATGGTGAACTAAGTAAGGATTGTAAAGGACTTTAAACACTGAAAGTGCTATATAAATGGTTAATAATAACATGCTATTTGTGCAAGGAAAGACAATAAGAATTTAAAAGGATAGATTTTACAACCTCTAGCTTTCCTGGCACAGCTCTTTGAAGATCATAGGGTGTTAGCTAATGAGACATTAGCCCACTGCAGCCTGGCTTCAGTCCATACAGCTCCTACTCAGCCCCTACTCACGTGTTTTGCATGTCCAGCAAATAAACAGGCAGCCCCTGGCATGTCTTTCATGCACTTGTGGGCAGCCTCCACCGGCAGCATCAGTGAGAGCGAGAGCAGAGGGGGAGGCAGGAAGCAGTGGCCCCTCAGATACTCTAGGATTTCCACCCACAACTATATGGTGCTGGTGGAGCTGTGTGCTGCCCACAACCTAATTGACAGGATGCGGACACATGAATGTACATTAGCTTGCATTTACCTGCATGTTCTTTGAGACCATGCCGTAAGCGGGGGCTGTGGATCCGGTGGGTGGTGGCCATGGGTCCGGTGGCGGTGAACACCTAATAAAGAGGCAGGTGGGTAGCCCTGGTCTGAGTTAATGTGGGCTAACATCTTGGTTGTTAACACCCATAGCTGGACATGCTTTATAAATAAACGGTAGGAAGCATTGGAACTACAGATTGCTCCTGTACCTTTTGTTGAAAGACTTCTGTCCCTCAGTGCTGAAACCACTTACTGTGGAGTAGTCACACTGATTTCATTGATGCCTACTGCCGAATAAGTAGCTTGAGGCTACTTATTCCTCCACTAGCCCTCCATTTACTGTACCTTTATTTTTAAGGCGGCTAAAGTTTTGCCATTTACAATTACAACTTCAATCCACAAGTCACTTACTCCAGTGTAATCCCACTGAAACACAGAGTAAGTAGCATGTGGATCACAGACTATGTATAAAAAGTTATTTCTTCCCTCTCCCATTTTACTTCTTGCTATTAGTTATTGTAGTTTTGTGACCATCGCACAACAAATAAAACTAGACTGATTGATCACCACAAGAGGTAAGTTCCGTGGGTAGGGACAAATTGCTGGGGCACAAAGCCTACCACTGTCAACGCTGAGACAGCTGACAGCAATTGGGGGGAAATTGATAGGTCCCTCGCTTGGAAGTGGGAAACATTTGGGCTCCCAATACCTTCATTTCCTCCTGGAACACCAAATAGTTTTGCAGCTTGTCAGCAGCATCCTAAGATTTAACACCAATTATATTTGATACATGAAACATCCGCCCCTCCCCCAAAGCTGCACGCACCCTTTCAGGCAGTCTAAAGGACTTACTCCTGTGGCACCACATTGAACTTGATGTAACCAAGCCAAGCGTGTGCACCTGGGACCTCGTGAATGTTACAGTCCTGGTCTCTCCCTCTGTTCCCCTTCCTTCGTCATCCTCCTCCCCCCGAGTCTCTCAGATTTTATTTAATTTATTTATTTATTCAATTTATACCCCGCCCCTCCTGAACACAGCTCGGGACGGCTTCCAACAGTAAAAAAAATACATAAATATAAAACAATTTAAAACATATAAAAATACAATACCAAATATTAATATATTAAGAACAGGGCCCGGGATACATTAAACAATATGGTAGGGGAGATAAAAAAATCCACTAAACCCTCCCCATTTTAAGCCCTAGGGCAGGGACTGTGTCTATTCAATTACTTTGTACAGCGCCAGGTACACTGCTTGCGCTATATAAATGTTTGCTAATAATAATAACAACTTGCTAATATGTTAGTAAGGGTTTGTTCAGAGATTACCACAGGCTATTGTACTCCTTGCTGTAAACAAAGCCTCAGGCCATCACTGAACATGTGAACTATCATCAAGTGTGTGGTTAGATGTTATATATACACCTCTCTCTAGCATTGCTCTCTTGAAAGCATTCAGACAATGAGCTAACCTATGCCTTTTTGATGGAAAGGCAGGATAAACATTTAAATAAATTATTACTAGAATAACAAGTTGGGATCAGTGCTGTTTAATGTATTCATTAATGATCTGGAAAAGGGCATTAAGAGTGAGGTGATCAAATTTGCAGATGACACCAAGTTATTCAGGGTCGTTAAAACACGAGCAGACTATGAAGAACTGCAACAGGATCTTATGAGACTGGGTGCTTGGGAATATAAATGGCAGATGAGATTTAATGCGGACAAGTGCAAAGTGATGCACATAGGGAAAAATAATCCAAACTATGAGTACACAATGCTGGGTACTAAGCTAGGAGTTACCACTCAGGACAAGGATCTTGGAGTGATTGTGAAATCCTCAGCCCAGTGTGCAGCAGCAGTCAAAAAAGCAAACAGAATGTTAGGAGTTATTCGCAAAGGGATAGAGAATAAAACTGAGGATGTCATAATGCCTCTATACAAATCAATGGTGAAACCACACCTGGAATTTTGTGTGCAGTACTGGTCACCCCATCTCAAAAAAATATGTTTTAAAATGATGTTAGCAGCCCCAAGATGCTTGTTGCAGGAGGGGGCGGCATATAAATGTTTAAAAAAGGACATAGCTGAACTAAAAAAGGTACAGAGAAGGGCAACGAGAATGATAAAGAGTACGGAACGGCTTCCATACAAAGAGAGGCTTGACAAGCTGGGTCTCTTCAGCTTAGAGGAGAGAAGACAGAGGGGACAGGATAGAAGTTTATAAAATCTTGAGTGGTATGGAGAGTAGATAGGGAACGGTTATTTACTCTCTCAAATAGTACTAGAACTAGGGGACACGCCATGAAACTAGATGCCAGCAGATTTAAAACAAATAAAAGGAAATACTTTTTCATTCAACACATCATTAACTTATGGAATTTGTTGCCAGAGGATGTTGTCAGGGCCAGTCGTATAGTTGGGTTTAAAAAAGGACTGGATACGTTCTTAGAGAGTAGGTCCATTAATGGCTATTAACCAAGTAGCTTACAGGATGAACTTCTTACTGTCGGGAACTGGAAGTGAACAATGTGGAATGGATTGCCCAGTGTGACTGTTGGTTCTTCTCCCATGTGATCGAGACTGGCCACTGTTGGAGACAGAATGCTGGGCTTGATGGACCATTGGTCTGATTCAGTCTGGCACTACTTATGTCCTTAAGTGAACACCTTTAAAGGGTAACCGTTTTACAGAATGGGGAGGAGGAAACTAACATTTACTGGCTTTCCCCGCTCTCATCTTGATCTCACTTTTGTTCAAACATCCCACTGCTAAGGTCATCCACTTCGCCTGATCTTTGATCATGTTCAGCCCCTTCCATTGACTCCCTCTTCCCATTGACATTCGGCATTGACTCCTAGTTCTCACCTTCAGGGCTCTTCATGGCCTCTCTTTCTGCTCTCATTTCCCACCTGGGAACTTTGCTTCTTCCCTGCTACCTTCCCCACCCCAGAACTCCTGCTCCCTAAACCACCCATGCCCCTTCTCCCATGCTGCCCCCTATGTTTGGAACTCCCTTCCTGGACACGGACACACCCAAAACACAGAGGCCCCCCCCCCCCGCCTTCAAATCCTACCTAAACCCTACCTTTTCCATTAGGCTTTCCCTAGCTCCGCACCCGCAGATGGCTCATTTATGCTTCTGAATTTATGAATTTTTAGATTTTAAAATATAACATTTTATATGGTATGCTGATTTTTAGATTTATAGAGGTGTTGTTTTTGTATTGAGATGCAAGCTGCCCTGAGTTGCCTAAGGTAGAAATGTATAGAATAAATAATAAGTTCTCCTCATACAGTACCGTCTCATCTTTCAGAATCCCCCCTCCACATGCACACCCCCTTTTAACCAAGCTGAGAATGTGAACCTGCAACTTTTCAGCTTCATTAACGTATCCCTGCTCTCCCTACATGCCCCACCCACCTTCTCCATTTTAGACTGTAAGCCCCTTGGGGCAGAGATGCATCTCCAATCACAGCTGCTCAGCACCAGGTATATTGCCAATGCAGACCTTGACGACTGTTCGATCGATGACCTCGTCGTGTTATGGAATACCTTGCTGGCAGAGGCCATTAACTGGACAGCTCCTAGGTGTCCGCTGCCCAGGTGACAGCTCCGCAGGCCTCCTTGGTTCTCCGAGGAACTGCGGGGGCTGAAGCGAGAGGGGCGATGGATGGAACGACGGTGGCGTCGTTCGCTTGCTGAAGGCGTTGTTCGCTTGCTGAAAGTGACAGTTTGCATCATAGAGCCAGTTTACGGGTCTATGCCATAGCTATGCGGGCAGCAAAAAAGGAGTTTTTTTGCTACCTTCATAGCATCCGCTAAATCCCATCCAGCAGAGCTTTTCCGGGTGTTGCGGGGGGCTGGTCAGTCCGGAACCCCTGCGCCTTGAAGTGGAGTCATCTATTGCTTGCTGTGATGTGTTTGTGGATTATTTTGTGGATAAAATCACTTGGATTCACCATGACTTTGATGCTGCAATTAATACATATGGGGAACTGGAGGTTATGGAAGCCTCGTCTTGTCCAGTTTTGTGGGATCGATTTCAGTCGGTGACACCCGCTGATGCGGTTGGTGTTCTTGGGGCTGTTAGGGCCACATTTTGTGAATTAGATCCTTGCCCATCCTGCCTAATTAAATCTTGCTGGGAGACAATGGGGCCGTTGCTGGCTGGGGTGGTCAACGCCTCCCTTCAGGAGGGCAGAGTGCCAAGCTGTCTGAAAGACTGCTGGATTTTGATTTATTTTACATGCAGGTTGATTAATTAAAGCAGGGGGGGGGGAGTTTTGGACTTTGGTTTTGGGGAGGTAGGGGTCTGCTGGGGGGTTGGGAAATGGCTGGGTATTCAACCCCTGGGATAAATAGGACTTGGGTTAGGGAGAGGGGTGGGGCCAGGACCTGGGCCCCTGGTGTGTGTGTCAGGGGGCTGTTGTCCTGGATGGGACCACATGGTGGGAGCATGTGGTAGGGACTGTTGGGATAGTTTAGTAGAGGGTGGGGAGGGAGGGGGAGGGTATCCCCTAGAGTCTGGACTGGGCAGCCTGTGGCTGGGACTAGGCTAGAGTGTATTGGGGGGTGGGAGGAAAGCAGCCATAGGGGTCGTTGTGGGGCAGGGGAGATATGGCCAGGCAGGGCGGTTGGTAAGACAGACCTGGGGGCCGAGGTGTTTGGTGCCTGTCCCTAGGGTCAGATCCCCCTCAGGTGGGGGGATGGATCAAGATCTGAGGCCCCTTAGGCCAGGAGTTCTGTTGTTGAACGTGAGATCTGTGGTCAATAAGTCATCAGTTAATCCTGGATCAGGCCACGGATCTCGCGTGTTTCACGGAGACCTGGCTGGACGGGGAGGCGGGTCCAATTTTGGCGGACCTCGTTCCAGCAGGGTACTCCGTGCAACACCAGCCCTGGCTTGGGAATGGGGGGCGGTGTTGCTATGGTTTTTAAGGAGTCTTGGACTGCTAGGGGGCATCCGGTGCAGTCAGTTCCAGGGATTGAAGCCCTCCATCTTGTGTTTGAGTTGGCCAGAGACACAGTTGGAGTGCTGCTGGTGTACCATGCTCCTTCTTGTCCAGCAGCATCCCTCTCCGCTGTAGCGGAGCTGGGGTCACGTGGTGCCTTATAGGTACGGAGCGTGAGTTCATGGCTGCCATGTCAACCATGGGTCTGTCTCAGATGGTATGGGGCCCTACGCATGAGGGGGGCATATGCTTGACTTGGTGTTCTGCTCTGGCCTTGAGGTGGGTAATCCGGTAGTGGGGGAAGTGAGTTCTATGCCCTTGTCATGGACAGAAAATTACCTCCTGCAGGCCAGACTCCTAGCGCATGACAGACCTCAGAAAGAAAGGGGGGGGGGGGAGGACCCATAACTGATGGAACTGCAGCGGTTCCAAGAAGCCCTGGGGGAAGTGTCCTTAGACCTTGATGGCCGCTCAGCTGATGATCTCGTCCTAGCTTGGAATGNCCTTGAGGCGGGTGATCCAGTGGTGGGGGAAGTGAGTTCTATGCCCTTGTCATGAATGGATCATTACCTCCTGCAGGCCAGACTCCTATTGCATGAAAGCCCCCAGAAAGTGGGAGAACCATAGCGGTTCCAAGAAGCCCTGGGGGAAGTGTCCTTAGACCTTGATGGCCGCTCAGCTGATGATCTCGTCCTAGCTTGGAATGCCTTGCTGGAGGAGACCATCGATTGGGTGGTTCCCAGGCATCTGCTGCCACTGTTTCGCTACCGTAGGAACCCTTCTTTTACTGAGGGACTGAGGTATATGAAGTGGGAGGGGCAGCACCTAGGACACCGCTGGCACCACTCTCATGTTGAATCTGATCAGCTCTGGCATCGGGCCCATTTGCGGTCCTATGCTGTGGCCATGAGGATGACAAAGAAGGAATTCTTTGCCACCTTCATAGCTGCTGCGAAGTTGCATCCAGCAGAGCTCTTCTGGCTGGTGAGGGGGCTGGTCAGTCCGGCCTCCCTCCGCCTGGAGGGGGAGGTTTCCCAAGCCCACTGTGAGGAATTTGGGAACTACTTTGCAGATAAGATCACTCGGATCCAGCACAATTTCGGGGTCGGGATTGACACAGTGGAGGGAGAACTGGGGGTTATGGATGCCCCGTCTGGTCCATCTTTGTGGGATCAGTTTCAGGAAGTGACGCTTGCTGATGCTGTGGGGGCGCTGGGGTCTGTTAGGGCCAGCTTTTGTGAATTAGATCTTTGCCCGTCCTGGTTGGTGAAAGCCGCCAGGGAGATGTTGGGGCCGGTGCTGGCGGGAGTGATCAATGCCTCCCTGCGGGAGGGCAGGGTGCCGGACTGCCTCAAGGAGATGATGGTGCAGCCACTGCTTAAGAAATCATCTTTAGATGTTGACGCACTCGCTAGCTATCGGCCTGTCTCTAACCTCCCCTTTTTAGGGAAGGTTATTGAACGGGTGGTGGCCCAGCAACTCCAGTGCCATCTGGATAGCATCGGTTTCTTAGATCCTTTTCAATCAGGATTTCGACTAGGATATTTCACCGAGACTTCGTTGGTGGACTTGGTGGACGACCTCCTCTGAGAGATGGATTTGGGATGTTCAACATTACTTGTCCTGTTGGAACTCTCGACAGCATTTGATACAGTTGACCATGGGTTGCTGCTGAGGTGACTGCGGGTCTTGTCCTAAGATGGTTCCGCTCATTCCTCTCGGGGAGAAGCCAGCGGGTGGTTCTAGGGGAAGAAACATCTAGCCCCTGGGATCTCGCTTGTGGCATACTGCAAGGTTCCATTCTGTCTCCATTGTTGTTTAATATTTACATGTAACCCCTGGGGAAGGTTGTGAGACGGTTTGGTGTGGGCTATCATCAGTATGCTGATGACACCCAGCTATACCTCTCTTTTTCAGCAGACCCAGGTCCTGCAGTCTTGGTGCTTTCCCAGTGCCTGACAGCAGTGAGCGACTGGATGAGGCTGAGCAGACTGAGGCTGAACCCTGATAAGACAGAGATGATGTTGGTGGGTAGGGCCCTCCTGTGGAGGGAATCCACCAGTGCGGAGTTTGGAGGTCCTGCTGGACTCTGGACTCCGCCTGGATTGTCAGGTGGAGGCAGTGGCAAAGGGAGCCTTTCTCCAATTACATCTTGTGCGGAGGATCCAGCCATATGTCTCAAACTCTGACCTCACCACCCTCATCCATATGTTCATCACCTCTAGGTTGGATTACTGCAACGCGCTCTACATGGGGCTGCCCTTGGTGACAATTCGGAAGCTGCAGCTGGTGCAGAATGCTGCGGCCTGCCTCCTGAAAGGGACGGGCCATAGGGAGCACATTACACCAGTGCTCCAGGCTCTGCGCTGGCTGCCTGTAGCGTTCCGGGCCCGATCCAAGGTGCTGGTGTTGACCTTTAAGGCCCTACACGGCCTGGGCCTCTCCTACCTGAGAGACCGCCTCACTCCCTGGGCCCTGGAGCGATCTCTGTGATCCGCTGGGGGCGCCTTCTTGGAGGTCCCCCGGGTAAACTGGGGGGCCACAATGGAGTGGGCATTCTTGGTGGTCGCACCACAGCTCTGGAACTCCCTCCCAGAGGAGGCTTGCCTGGCTCTCAGCTTGTTGGCCTTCCGCCAGGCCTGTAAGACCTGGCTGTTCATCCAGGCCTTTGGGGGAGGGGGTAAAGGGATAGGGGGTGGGATTTTTTAAGCCAGTGGGTATTACATCTTTTTATTGTATTTAATGTTTTTTGTAAACACCCCCCCCCCCTTTTATATATCTTTATTTTTTATTTGTTTTAACTTTTGTAAGTTGCCCCAAACTGCCGTGAGGCTGGATGGAGTGGGTTGATACAGTATAAATAATTGAATTTTAAAAATAAATAAATAAATAAATAAATAAATAGAGGCAGTGGTTCGACCTCTGCTCAAGAAACCATCGCTTGATGTTGACTCCCTTGCCAGCTTTCGGCCTGTCTCTAACCTTCCCGTTTTAGGGAAGGTTATTGAACAGGTAGTGGCTCAGCAGCTGCAGGGACATCTTGACCGCGTTGGTTATCTGGACCCCTCTGAGTCGGGATTTCATCCAGGGTATGACATCGAGACTGCGCTTATGGCTTTAGTGGATGATCTGCACCGGGAAATGGACTGGGGTCATTCGACCCTGTTAGTTCTATTAGATCTTTTGGCTGCATTTGATACAGTTGATCACGAGATGTTGGTGACATGCCTGCGGGGCTGTGCAGGGATGGGTGGGACCGTTCTTGAATGGTTCCGCTCTTTCCTGGCCAGTGGAACGCAGCGAGTGGTTCTTGGAGAGTTTTTTTCATCATACCGAGCCCTCTTGTGTGGAGTCCTGCAGGGTTTGGTTTTGTCCCCTCTCCTGTTCAACATATATATGCAGCCACTCGGTGATGTGATCAGGAGATTCGGCGTGCGGTGTCATCAATATGCTGATGACACCCAGCTGTCTCTCTTTTTCAACAGACCCAGGTCCTGCAGTCTCGGTGCTTACTCAGTGTTTGATGACTGGGGGGTGGCTGAGGACTAACCGACTGAAGCTGAATTCTGACAAGACAGAGGTGATGTTGGTGGATAAGACGCTGGAGATGGTGGCCCCCATTATTGGCGGGGTCTGCCCTCCATTGGTATTCCAGGTACGGAGTCTGGGGGTGCTCCTCGATGCGCAGCTCCGCCTGGAAGTCCAGGTGGAGGCTGTGGCGAGGAGTACCTTTCACCAATTACATCTGGTGCGACAGCTTCGGTCATTTGTCTCAGGCTCTGACCTGGCCACCATCATCCATGCTTTCTTCACCTCCAGATTGGACTATTGTAACGCGCTCTACGTGGGGCTACCCATGGTGATGACTCGGAAACTGCAGCTGGTGCAGAATGCGGTGGCCTGTCTTCTGGTAGGACTGGGCTGTCGGGAGCACATTACACCAGTGCTTCGCTCTCTGCACTGGCTGCCCGTGGGTCTGATTCAAGGTGTTGGTTTTGGCCTATAAAGCTCTAAACAGCCTAGGCTCTACCTATCTGCGGTCTCACTCCCCAGGTGTTGGACCGACCCCTGCGGTCATCGGTGGGGGGGCGCCCTGCTCAAGGTCTCCCGAGTCTTCTGGGGAGCCACGCAGGGGAGGGCATTCTCAGTGGCCACAGCATGGCTGTGGAACTCCCTTCTGGTGGAGGCCCAGTTGGCCCCGACCTCCCCTCTTTTTGGAGAAATTGTAAGATCTGGGTGAGGGGGTGGGTTGTTGGGTAGGGGTTATTTTTCTTTTTGTCCTCCTTTTAGTTGTTTTAAATTGTTGTTTTAAGGTTTTGTAAATTGTAAGCCACCCCGAGCTGCCTGT
Source organism: Sphenodon punctatus (assembly GCA_003113815.1). NCBI lineage: Eukaryota > Metazoa > Chordata > Lepidosauria > Sphenodontia > Sphenodontidae > Sphenodon > Sphenodon punctatus. The sequence continues at coordinate 8,312,828 of QEPC01013002.1, read as the reverse complement.
GGCAGGAGGGGCAGGGTAGCAAAAATTAATAAATAAATAAATATTTAAACAACATACAGCAACATTCAAATCAATGTGAGCCTTGCCATTAGCTACAATGGAAGGAAGACTATGCCAAGGGTTAGGGAACCAGTTTTAATCCTACCTCTCACTGATGGAACCAGGAAATGATATATAGAACAGGGGCAGGGAAACCTTTCCCTCCTAGGACCCACTTTGAAAATTAATACAAGTTCTGAGGGCCGCATAGAAATTGATGGCAAGGTTGTGCTCAGAAAGAAGAGGGTCCAGATCATCGATCCAGACCATGAATCTGTTCCCTATTTTGTGTGCATGCGTCCTCATCTCTGCTCCTTTACCCTGAGCTCAGCCTTTCAGTGCATGCTTGTGGGGTAGGAACTGGATACAGAGGCCAGATCCAAGAACGGGAAAGGGGCCAAATAAAAGCTATTCAAGGGCTGTGTTTGGCCCCGGGCCTGAAGTTCTGCATCTCTGATATAGACTGCCCAGAGGGTAGAGGAGAGCTAGAGTGAAAACACACTTTTAAAATTTTTTTTAAAAAATTGCACAAATCAGAACGTCTGAATCCCCCCTATGTGTCATACATAGGGGGGATTCAGACGTTCTGATTTGTGCAATTTTTTTTAAAAAACGAATGTTTCATGCCTGTCTGAACACCTAAATTCGATTAAATGGAGTCAATATCGCACTAAAGCAATGCGTGTTGAAAAGCTACTCAAACCTACCTTTTTGCTGTCCGTTTTCAATAAATCCGCACTTAACAGCAGTGTGAAAGCAACATCGTACTGGTTTTAACTAGTGTGTAATCTTTTCTGATGTGAATGCAACCGTGCTTCCAAGTGCGCTGTTTTACTCCTGCTCCTACCGGAAGCAGTGAGACCAGCTGGAGCCCTGTAGTTGCCTCGCTGGGTGCAGGCTGCAGCCAGCTTCTCCCCAAAAAAGTTCTTCCCCTCCATGTTTCCCCTCCATGCTTCTCCCCAAAAAAGTTCTTCCCCTCCATGTTTCCCCTCCATGCTTCTCCCCAAAAAAGTTCTTCCCTCCAAGGGACTTTCAATAATCTCTCCTAAACTCTACCGTAGTGCTGCAGCAGTAGCAGCAGCGGGATACCGGAAAGAAACCAGGGAGAGAAGCAGCCTCACTATGCGAGGGGCTTCTTTCCAGCAGCCTCAGGCTCTCCGTTTTTATTCCCTGATTCTACAAAGTAGCAACCTTTGCTACAAAGGTTGTAGCAAAGGTTGTTGCAAAGTTGCAGCAAAGGTTGTAGCAAAGGTTGTAGCAAAGTTGTACTTTGCTACAAAGTAGCAACCTTCTGACTCCCCACAGGCCACTTCCTGTAACTGAATCGCACTGAGCAGCCGGGTAAGCACGGACTACAAGAAGGTCTGAATGCATTATTTCGCTGTACTTAAAATCGGTATGGCATGCATGTGAATGCAACAGCGAACTATTGAGAACCAGTTTAAAAAAATCCAGATAATTGCTGCACGTGTGATTCCCCCCTAACTCCACTTTACCACCACGTTAACATTTCTTATCCCTGTTGCAGGGCTGCATAGGGCCTCTGTGTGCTCAAAGTGCTCTGTTGGCACAAGACCCACAGAACTGAACGAGGCTTGCACTACCATGGTGCTTGGAGCATTTACCTTTTGTCTGATTGATCTTTTGCTGACCGATATTCACAGCTTTATGAGCTGACATAGCTTCAAGAGATGCAAATGGAGTCTGGCATACCTGGGTGCTTTGTTCTCCCTAGCTGGGCAATCAGCTCCTTAGATGAACTTCGTTTCTTCTCTCTCTCTCTCTCTTTTTAAAAAAAAACAAAAAACAACCCATACATAATCCTTTTAAAGTATGTTTACATATTACCTTGCCCGTTTATAACCACTTTTATTACAGATAAGAAATGGAGCACCAAAACATACTTTTATCAATTTAGAAAATGTAATCAATTAAAAATTAATTTTAACAACATTTGCTTATACAGGGAATTTATTAAGTAAACAGATACGGTTACATTGTATACTTTAAAAACAAACAGTTACACAGAGCCACTGGAACTGCTGCACCGCATCAAAATCAGACCAGTGAATCTTGGCCAGCACCAGTATCATACAAAGAGGCAAAAAACCCTCTACTGGGCAATTATGGAATAAACTGTCCAGAAGTAAAGTTCCTTTCTATGTCATTATCATATCTGTTCTGAGTTTTTCAGAAGTTCAAAGTGTAATTGTGGACCATCTTATCACAAGCATTACAACTCTTTGGCTTTGCACGAGCTCTCCCAGAAGTGCTAATCTGAACTTTCTGAAAGCAGCTGAGCTTGGTTTCATTTTCTGTGGTTATGGAAGACTGTCAACAAGAATGAGGCCCGTATAAATCATCCACAGCAAAGGAAGTGGTTACTTCACAGAGCACTGAGTTTTCGCTGTCTAAAAGTGCAATCCTCAAACCACTCACTCCAGAGACATCTGATCAATGTCAATGAGACTACACCAGACCAAGTGATTTGAGAATTGCAGCCTTAGAAAAAGCAGACAGCATAAAATTAAGAACAAAACACACTACACTCTCTACTACTGGGAACGGGTGTCTTGCCAACAGAATAACAATCCTGTCTATCAAGGAGATTCCTTGCCCTCTTTGTGTTTGTAATATCTGAAAGATGTAAAGCAAAGCACAACTTGCAAAGCCAAGCCTCTGGATCCAGGAATATAACTGGGAAACATATCCTGCCTTATTTTCAGAGTACATTTTTTCCTCCTCATGATTTTATAAAATGTAATCCTCCAGTGTAAGACTATGAGCTGTTCTTAGAGTGGCCATGGAAAAGCACTGGAAAAAAAAGTACTATTTTTCTAAACAAGATTATATTCTCTTTAGATAGATACAGTGGGTGTTTTTAGACAGATACCTCCTCCGCCCCACCCCATCCGGGTGACCCATCCATGTAAAGGCGGGCTACCCTGGGGTGAGGCAGAGAAGGAACAGAGATGGTATTGCCTGCTCCGGGACAGCTCCGCTTGTGCTGCTCTGGAACACCCCAGAGCACCACAAGCAGAGCAGACCACCCAAACCAGGAGCAGGGCAGCGGTCTGTCTACTTGCAGACAGGCTGCTGCAGCTCCACTTCCGGCCAGGGGTTGCCCTGGCAACAGCCATAGAGCTGTGGGAAGCAACCTAGAGTGGCTGTCAATCCACCCGCAGATCTATGGTGTGGGAGAGGAGGATGTTGCGTGGCTGGGCGGTGGTCTGTGGCAGCTGCCGCTTCCCCGGTCTGTCTAAAAACACCCAGTGTGACTCCCAAAGCACACCCCTGGTACAAGTTCCATTCCTTTCAATGGGGCCACTGGTGTGAGAGTGCATGAAAGAGGAGGATGTGAGTGAGAAAAGGAAATATGCTTTCCAGCTGCCTTGTAAAAAAAGTGGTTTCTTCTCACTTCCTTCTGGCTATACTCATTACATATAAAGTACTTGCACACATTTTTGCCTGCTGCACAGCAGCTGCATTCTGAAATCTAAAAATATACATGTTTACAGGCTGCAATCCTGATACCATTTACTCCCAAAGATTCCGGCCTGCTGTCACAGGGGAGGGGGCACAACCCCGGCAAGTACCCTGACTAGCCGAGTACCGCACCGCCCACACCCCTGGTTTCCCCACGCACTGGCTCAGACTCCTGACCTGGGAGGGTTCTCTCTGGGAATAAATGCCCGTCAGGCCTCACAGTGCCCAGGTCCCTATCATCATAGGGTGCCAGGTGAGTATAATGAGTCTGAGCTCCAGTCAGACACGTCTCCATGCGTAACCCACAACCAAGGATGGGGGGTACGGACCACTGTGGGGAAATAGTGCTCGGAGGAGAAGGAAGGGGATCCCAGGAACACAAAGCGGCACAAGTGGCTACAATTCTCACAGGGAGGAGGGGGGATCTAGGAATGAGCCTCGGGAAGGGGAGGGAGAGGGGAAAGGGACTCACACTGCACGTGCACTCACACACTCTCACTCTCAATCACATGTACATGGGTCAGGAATACTAGTCAGGGAATTCAATCAATCACACTCTAATCACACGTCGCTAACACAGGGAAAATTCTCAAAATGCACAGGACTCAATACACTTAGCTCAATCAAGGGCCGGTCTCCGCTCAATCACCAGTGCCGAGTCCTTCTCAGCGCTGGCTTTTGTACTCATGGCCCCGCCCCCTGCGCGCTCCCACAAGCGTGCGGAGCGCCGCAAGGGGTGTGTGGCTTCCTTCTGGGCCCCGCTGGGTCCTGCCTCGCTCTGCTCCGCCCCCTGCTGCCCTGAAGGAGCGTCCACCAAGGGCGGGGGCGCGTCGTTCTCTGTCGTGGGGGGGAAAGGGGGCGGTCCCTTCGCCTCTGGCGCCATCGTTGTCGGGCCCAGGGAAGCCTCTCGTCCCCCCGGCGCCCCCACAAGCGGCGGATGCCTCTGACCTCCCCAACGGGGCTTGGCACCTGCAGCCAAACACCTCTGTTCCCAAAGTGCTCTGCTGGCACACACCCTGCCCAAGTAAATGGGACTTGCGCTGCTGGAGTGCTTTGAGAATCAGCCTATAAACGTGAACGCCAAACATCAACTCATACTTTTAAGGATCAGGTTTGTAGGTCCTGATCATTTCTTACATATGAAGTAGATAAGTCACCAAAGAACTAAAGTCTCTTTTTGGGAGATCTGTATCTTTGTTATTCTCTCTCTAAGCTAGATTCAGATTATAAGCATTACTTCACCTCTTCCAAGAGATCGTTGCATCATGTGTATCCTTGAGACCTTCCAGTTTTCATTCCCTTTTGGATAGCATGCCAGAGCTGGAGTTAAACTGCATTTTGTTTTTTGCTTGTTTTTTTAAAAAAATGCCTAAAAAATAAATGGTATGAATGCTTTTCGATGCTGTGGGTAAGAGCTGAATTTGGTCAGGTAGAACTCATGGCACAAGCATGCAGCCAGTGCCTGGTTAAATAGCACATATAGCAATACAAGCCAGGAGGTTAGGTTGTGAAGTCCAAATGTGACTGCCATTGATATGTAGATCAGGAGTTCTGCAAAATAATGAGGACAAGATACTCTCTCAAACCAGTCTCCAACAGGAATGCTGTGGTCCAAGTTAACTACTTTTCCTGCAATCAGAAGGGAAGAAGAGTTAACACTAAAAATAAGATCTATGATCTTTAAATGTTCCAACTCGTATAACGTTGTACGGTTGTGGAATAATGTAGACAGCCTGTAGCTCCCACTGACATAGAAACGTAAGAGTTGCCAGAACAGCTGTCCATCTAGCCCAGCATCCTGTCTCCAACAGTGGCCAGCTACAGTAGCCCAAGGTAAGAATAGGTCATGGAGGTGTGACCCATCTCCTGCCAACCGCTCCCAACTACCGGAAGCCAGGATTTAAGCCCCAATTAGTAGGCATTGATGGCTCTATTCTCTATTTAACTAATTTCCGTTTGAAGATAGTTATGCTGCTGGCTTTCACAGCCTCCTCTGGCAATGAGTTCAACTGTACTCTCTGCTACATGAAAAATGTACTTCCCTTTTGTTTGTTTTAAATCTGCTGCCATTTAACTTCAGAGACTGCCCCCTTGTTCTCTTATTGTGGGAAAGGGCAAACAACAGTTCCCCATTTACTTTCTCTGTGCCACTCATGATTATATAAACTTCTACCATACACCCCTTAATTACCTCTTCTCAAAGCTAAACAACCCAACCTGTTGAATTTCTCCTCATATGGATTTCGATCCATCCCTTTTATCATCCTTGCTGCCTTTCTCTGAACTTTTTCCAGTTCTATTATATCTTTCTTGAGGTGGTGACCAGAACTGCACACAATATTCAAGGTGGGGTCGTACCAAAGATTTATACAGTGGCATTATGATACTTTCCCTTTTATTTTCTGTTCCTTTCACAATAATGCCTAGTGTTCCGTTTGCCTTTTTTACTGCTGCCGCACACCGAGCTGATGTCTTCAAGGAACTATTCACAATGGGGGAAAACAGATATGCACCTTAACTCTGCTTTACCACCGATTTAGTATTTCTTATGCATGGTACAGGGCTGCATATGGAACCAATACAGCCCTGCATAATGCATAAGAAATGTTAAAGCATAGTTACGTGCATGTTTGTTTTCACCCAATAACTCAAAGATCCTTCTCCTGAGTGGTTACACCCAGAGTTGAACCTAGCATCGTGCTAAAGTCATGCTGCTTTCCCCCAAGTCAAATCTGCTTGTCAATACACCTAGTAATTCTGTTTTTAACAATTGTCTCCACCAGTTTGCCTGGTACTGATGTCAGGCTTACTGGTCTGTAATTTCCAGGGTCACCTCTGGAGCCCTTCTTAAAAATTGGTGTCACGTTAGTTAGCCTCCAACCTTCTGGCACAGAGGAGGGTTTTAGTGATAAGTTACATATTACTGAAAGAGTTCAGCCGTTTCAAAGAAGCTCTTTCAGTACCCTTGGATGAAAACCATCTTGCCCTTGGTGAAGTTTGTGTTTAGCAATTCTGGAAAAAAATCAGAAACTTTTTATTTAGCTATCTAAGTGTGGATTTAGATGCCTAATTTTAAGCACCTATGATCACAAACATTGGTCTAACTAATCTCTCAAATGCAACATGTAATAGTATCTAGACAGAAGCATGGCCTAAACAGCAGGCATGGAAATTTCTAACTCTGATTCAAGATGGTTACTCACGGATCATGGGTCATGTTTTGCATCAGTGAGGATAGCAAATATTCACTTGGGTATTGTAGCGAATATTTAAATGATGTGAAAAAATACACAACACTTTGGAGACATAGTGGGCACTTCCCCATGTTACTAGATAGTATGATACGCACCATTTGCCACCATGAGAGGTAAATGCTGCGCGGCTTTCGTCTGGTGGGAAAACAACGCCACATGGCTTTGGCACCGATCATACAGAACTGGAGAGCTTTGAGATTAGTGAAATCCTCCATATGATTGCTGCCGAAGCTGAACGGCTTTGTTTTCCCACGGGACAAAAGCCGTGCAGCATTTACCTACTGCAGTTTCTCGCAGAGGCAAACAGTGCGCATTTAGTAACTTGGGAAAGTGCCTAGTAACACAGCATGAGGCGTCGGGCTATTGTTGACCATCTGGCCCGCGCCGGTATATCAGAGACGTATTTTGCATCTAGAGTATATGAAGTAGCCAAAAGAGAGATTGTTAGTTGCTTCCGGGACATAGATAGGCAGGAAGAGTTGTCCTTGGTGGCTAGATCCCGCCATTTGGTGGGGTATGTACCATGAACCCCTCAGGTGGGGCAGGGGGCTAATTATAGTGGTTCTAGTGCATCTTTTAGAGAGAAGCAATTGTTTCTTGCTGCCAGGGTCAATGTATTGCCTACCAGGGTGCTGGAGGGATGGGTAGCACAGATTCCCTACGGGGACCGCTTATGCCCTTTTGATGTTTTGGATATTGAATCCACCCAGCATATCCTATTCGAGTGCCACCTTTATGATACGATCCGTGATGAATTGCTGCAGCCTTTCCTTGGGAAATATCATGGTGCCTCGCACTGGTTCCTTTTGCAGATGGCACTTTTGGATGATGACCCAGAGATTACATGTAGTATAACGCAATTTTTAACAAGAGCGATGGGGCAGAAAAGGAACTTTCTTGAATTTAAGCCCTTTTAGGCATGTCCTAGAAATTCGATATTGTGTTTTTATATTATGTATGTAAAATACTGTAACTTTGGCTTTTGAATTTAAGGGCTAATTCTGAATTCAGGAGTTTGAATGTTTAGGTATTAAGTAGCCTTGCTACTTAAGTATTTTATAGGCATTTGTTTATATAGATTGGTTGACTGACCTTTGTATTTATGAAAATGGTTGGATGAGTTTGTTTGTCTTTACATTTCGCGGCAATGACCAAAGGTCATGCTTTCAATAAATCAAATCAAATCACAGCATGAGAAGTACAAGCATTACTTTGGATTTCTGTTCAGGATATAGAAAGCTAGAACTCTACTTCTGACCATGTATACTTTGCATACACAAGACCAACTAAAACTTTTTCCAAAGGGATTTATTTGTTCCACTCAATTATTAATTTCACTGTTTTGAACATACCATTGTTCTCTAGAGAGTGGACTCAGAGCGAGGTTCATTGCAACATTTTAGAAAGAGATGGGAAGGGGGTGGGGGGAGGGAAGAGAGGAACTACAACAACATCTCCTAGAAGTCAAAACATCTCACCTGATTTACTTTTTCTAAGATTAGCTAGAATCACATGACATCTGTGTTGATGAGCAGAAGCCCAAACGTACATAATTATTCCCAGGACATGGTACCAGCAGATTTTCATAAAGTGACCTTTTCCTAAATTAGATGAAGAGAATGTTTGGTTAAGGGGGTGGGGAAACAGCACATTAAAATGCCAAGAAATTCAGTATTTATATTTTGCTTCCTTTTGTAACCTAACAGCTTTTTCCAACATCTTCTCCTTGAATTGATATGGAAGGTACAATTAAGTCTAGCCTGAACCAAGAGCAACACTTTGAGGTGCCAGTCCTCAAAGCACTGTGCTATTACAAGCACCGTAAGTGAACGGGGCTTGCACTAGTGTATCACTTTGAGGGCTGAAGATTTAACTGTCCACTGCTGCAAGCCTTTATTCTTAACTGTCAGGTACTGGTCTGGACATTGTGAATAGTCAATTATTCTTCAATCAGCAGCTGCAGGGAAAAAAGGATGGTGCACACCATGGCCCTGATTCCTCAGGACATCTGCATGCAAGGGATCCAACTGAAATGATTTTGGAGGCAGGGCATGTGCCTGCGATGAGGCCTGCAAGCATATCAATATTACAACCTAGTAAGAGCAGCCATATTCTAACAGGCTTTTGACTGTGCTAACGTGGACAAGAATACATGTCTAACACCATGTTGTCATAAGGCATTATTGCCTAGGACAAGATACTGTTATAGAATTCCCATCACCCCCTGCTAGAGCATGGGCATCTCTAGCATGCCAGAAACGATGTGCCCAAGTACGTATGCCAACGTACCAACCAACTCAACAGAGTTCTAAAATTAGAAAGGCACCAGGACATCAGCAAATGCTACCGCTTTGGCTCTGATCTTCAAAACCACTTTTTGGCACAAACCCCCTTCATTCCAAGGTGGGTTATGCTGGTGCAGTGCTTTGAGGATCAGCATGCTAGTACCAGAAGGTCTCTAGGAGTGTGTAAGATGACTAGAGGGGGCAAAAGCTACCTCAGAGATAATCTGAGGTGTCTGAGCAGGCTGGAAAATGCTGTAGGTAGCGCCAGATGCTTTCGACAATTTACAGTTTTACACCTTGTTTTGTGCAGCACAGCAAATAACCCGGCAGAAGCAAGCTTGGATCATTCAAAGAACTCCACAGAGATAAGTGGAGATTATACAAAGAAGCAGGAGACTCTCCGATTCAGACTACAAGCTGGGAGACAAAAAGGTAAGACAGAAGAAGCTTATTGCCAAGAGAACCTGGCAGGTTCACCATTAAACGAGGCCCTATAGCAATAAAATAAATCCTCCCTTTATAGTAGCCCAGTGCCTTGCTGGTATTTAGTGCAGCCTTCTTCATAAAGAGGAGGCATTTCAAAACAGCAAAGCCATGATGCATTGTTCCTAAAAGATTGTGGGATGAGGTGGCTAGAAAGAAAAAGCAGCTACTAAACTATAAATAAGAGACCATATCCAGACCACAAATAAATAGCATACAATGCAATATACACCACTGCCACAAATGATTTCAGGTACTGGTTATCCATGCTGGCCTAGCAAGATGAATTTTTACAGATCTTACCAAATACATATTTCCCTCACATGCACACTCTCCTATAAGAACATAGCAAGTGCTATACTGGGGCAAACGTATGGCCCATGTAGTCTAGCATCCCGTCTTCCGAAAGTGGCAGCTTTGCTTGCTTCAGAGACGTGCACACCAAGTCACAATGGAGTGATTTATTTCCTGCTATTCACTCCCAAACCCTGACTGTCAAGGATCTCATCCCTGATCAACTTGACCAATAAGCCATTTATGGGCCTATTCTCTAAGGATGTAACCAATTAACCTGTGGAACTTATTGCTGGAGGAGGTGGTGAAGGCTAATGGCATAAGTGTGTCCAAAAATGACTGGTTAATTGTACACCGAGTGAAAAAGTATTTTGAAATTGTTTTAAATCTGCTGCCTTTTAGTTTCAGAAGGTATCCTCTAGTTGCATTGTTTTGAGGAAGGGAGTTGTTGTCTACCCATTTGCTGCGCCATACCTCTCATAATTTTCTAAGCTATGTCAGCATAGATTTTTCTTCCCATTCCACTAGACAGAGAATGAAAGATGTGGCATTCTGTTAGACACCCACAACCTCCCCACCAAGCTATCTTGTTGTAATGAAAAGAAAAAGAAAAGAAAGAAAAGGTGCTGCTATGGTAGCACTCAGGAGGCACTTACCGTTTCCAACTCTAGCCGGCATTTGACATAGCACAGTTAAACCCATAACAACATAGTAGCCAAGACCAAAGCAGTACTGCACCAGATGAATTACACCGTCCGAGAACACACTGATGTAGAGGCATTCTGCTAGCCTTCTTAAGCTGTGAAGCCACAGGAGAACGAGGACCAAGAGAGCAGACAGGTGCTCCCCACCTACAAATCAAACAGAAGCAACAATCTAAGAACACACACATCAAAATGTGAGCTCTTCAACTGCCTCTGGAAAACAGTTTTTACTTGTGTGCATTTAAGAAAGTAGTCAAAGGTCATCAGATATGCAGCTTGGAGAGGAGGATTAAGGGAAAAGAAGATTATATTGTGGTTGTTCCCTCTACCTTGAGCAGAAGCATGTTTTAGGGCCCCTTTCCAGGATTGGTTCCTATCAGAGGAGAGAAGCAGGGACACAGATAGATTGAAATGGGCTCTCCTGGCCTCCCTTCCAGCAACAAGCAATGCAGCTACACCATGGGTTGTAGACCTCCCAGGCTCTTGGGCCCTGGCACAGTTGCACCATGTGTCCCAATAACTACACCCTTGGAGAGAAGCTTCTAATGTTATGTTGTTTTTCAGAAATCTATTTATTCGCAGACTTGCTTGCCGAGGAGAAAGTACCAATCAGAATGGGCAGTGCTCTCCGTAAAGCAGAATCACTGCAGCCTCCACAGAAGGTAATTTCAGACATTACGAAAACATCGTTCACCACAGTGAACCCCAGTGGATTCCCTGTGGTGGCGGCGTTTCCGTGCACGTCTGTTTGACCCCCTCCAGATGTTCACCACAGTGAATCTCTGGCGGGGGTCAAAGCTAACCATGGTTCTGGACCGCTGGCTGGCCGGAGGTCGAGAACCGTGATTAAATTGGCAACAATCCAGGATGGACCAAAAGTAACGTGTGTTACCTTGGCCCATCCCGGATTGTGGCACCGACCGTGATACGGGATCATGCGCAATGGTCTGATTGGCCGCTGCGGCCGCCTATCTCCCCGAGGGCGGGCAGCCGAGGGAACGCGGGGAGACGGGGCTGTGCGGCTGCACGTCGCGCCGCACAGTCCCGCTCCCTCCCTGATAGGGATCAGGGCGGCACATCTGAAGGACGACCGGCCTGATCATGGACCTGGATCCGAGACGGATCCCGGTCCAGGGTTCACCATGGCGGGCCTCTAGGCCCGTCATGTCTGAAATTACCCAGAGTCCCCCAAACTGTGTAATGTCTCCAATTCTGCACACACTCCCACAACCCTCACATTTGTCTATTCAGGACACCCTGTTTATTCCATGTGGCTGTACTGTGCCAAAACCCTGCATTGGGTTAGGTCAAGCATAGATAGCATTGCTCCTTTCATCTACAAGTGAACTGTTATGCAAACGGCTTGACTGCCCTATATTCCACCCTATGTGTGTTCCAGACTGTCCTATCTCAAGGAAAGATAGGATTCAAAAGCTCTCATCATTGCAACATCACTGATTACTTGGTGTCTGCAAATGATTATTTTCAACTCTGTATATGGCATTCAGACTATGGCGAGAAGTACATCACTAGCAGCAATAGAAATGCTTAATAGGAAAAAAAAAAGTGTCAACCTAAACCCCGAGATAGAAGTTGTTCACATGGTATCTTTCATTGGACCAACTTCTGTTGATCAGAGTATGCAATGCTTTGGGCCACACGGGGCCCTTCCTCAGGCATAGAGCATATTTTAACAGGGTTAGAAGTGGGTGTTGGTTTTGTACACTGCCAAGTTCACCTGCCAATCTCTCTCTTTTATTTTAATAAAAAAACCAACAACCTGCTTTCCCGCTCTGTTATCATATGAAAGGACTAGGCAGTTTAGGGAAATGGTCTATAGTAAAACTGACTACAAAGTGCTGTCAAATGTACAAAGTCAAACTTAGCAAAGAGTGGAGTATTTCCTCTTTCCATTATCCAGGTAAACTCCAACTATCCAAAATTCAGGAATTTCACCATCTAGACTCTCCCCACCTCACTTTTGAGCTGTGACAGGTTTAACCTACAGTGATGCCAAGCATGAATTGTAACTATTAAAAAAACCCACAAAAACACAAAGATTTCAGTTGACTGTGTCCCTGTAGTATGTACAGCTGTTGAAGATAAACTGCAAAGCAATACACATCACTTACACCACTTACTGCTTTTTTGAGGACATCCCAAACCTCAGAATTTTTATTAGGCAAGATTTCCAAAAGCCTTCATGTGTCCTGGGGTGCAATTTTCATCCATTAAAGTCAATAGGCTGAGCCACTGACTTCCATGAGGACAGAATCACACTCCCAGGAGTCCACAAGCATGCTCTTTAAAGTGCTCTGCCAGCACAAGACTAAGGGTGATTTCAGATGTGACGGCCGGCAGCATTGACCCTGGGCTGTGGGGTGGTTCGGACCACGGGCGGGGGTCAAGGGGCGCGGCAACAGACGTTCGCCCCTTTACCCCCAGCTGTGGGGACTGCTGAACCATGGCCCAGGGGCAATGCTGCCGGCCGTCACGTCTATTGTGAACCCCCATCCCACGGAGGGGGCCGTGCCGTGCGATGCAGCGTGCGGCCGCCCGGACCCGCTCCCTGCGCTCCCCGGCCGCCCACCCTCCACGAGACTAGCAGCCGCTGTGGCCTATCTGGCCGCTGCCGCCACCGAGACTCCGGACCGCGGTGAAGGTACGGTAACAGACGTTACTTTTCCTTCACCGCATTCCAGATTCCCCCTAACCACGCTTCGTTCGCCGCCGTGGTGCGGGAGAACAAAGCGTGGTTAGGCTCACCGCGGGGGGGTGGTTGACTGAGGTGAACATCTGGATGCGAGCCAACAGACGTGCAAGGCTCTTTCACGGTTCACCACTGCCCGCATTTGACTGAGGTTGACTGTGGTGAATGCCACTAACATAACGTCTGAAATCACCCTAAGGCCGTTTTTACACGAGATGCTACCATACAGGTCCCACCCAGCAGACACGTGTGGAAGCGTTGTAAAAGTGAGGGGTGGGTAGGTGTGCGCGTCTGTGACGCACGCACCCTCCCCCACCTCCCAGAAGGGCGTGTGAGCTCCACTGAGTGCACACGNTGCCACTAACATAACGTCTGAAATCACCCTAAGGCCGTTTTTACACGAGATGCTACCATACAGGTCCCACCCAGCAGACACGTGTGGAAGCGTCCATGTAAAAGTGAGGGGTGGGTAGGTGTGCGCGTCTGTGACGCACGCACCCCCACCCATCTCCCCGCATGGTGCAACCCGGAAAATCCTGGGTTGCACTGTGTGGGTGCATGAGTGTGCACCCATCTGTCGCCATTTAAACCCTCCCCCACCTCCCAGAAGGGCGTGTGAGCTCCACTGAGTGCACACGGACCTGGCTCCCCTGCACCGCCCTCCCCTGCCTGTTTAAAAATAGACTAAATCCCATTTTTCAAAAACAACAAAGCCTTCTAAGTGACTGACATTTTTGAAGATGAAAAACTGGGCACTTTTAAAATAAAATGCTACCAAGTCTAAGAATGACTGTACTTATCTTTTCAGCTGGAGACAAGGAATGCTGTGGCTGCTACAAACAGTCAGAGGCAATATCCCTATTCAGAGACGGCATAAAGCTGTCTCAGAAAGTAGGCTAAGTGAAATGTGAACGGAAAGATGTGGGCAGGCCATCCAGAACCCACCCTGATAAGGGTGGCAAGAGGCATGCATACCCCGATTCTCCACTGGAGAAGAGACACTTAATTGGCCTGGATTCCCTATTGAGAGTAACAATAGCCCCACCCTTATCTGCCGGTTTTATAATAATGCAGGGATCTTTTCCCAGATTCTCCAGGGCTGAGCTTTCTGCACAACTCAAGTTTTGCCTGACCTTTTCAGGATGTTTATTAATACTGTTTAGCTATTCTTCCAGCAGATCCTCAAACACCTTGATTCTCAAATTACTTGTGGGAGGTACAAACATGGATTTTGGTCTAAAATGACTTCTATCATAAGAATTGTCCTCATTTGTTCTAAACCAATCTTGCAACCTATCTGTCTACAAAATTTGAACATCTCTATCCTACTCACAAAATCATTGCATTCTGGAGTTGGGACAAAAGATAGATCTTGTTCTAAGACACCCTTTTCTGCCTCAGTCAAAACCCGTCTTGATAAATTAACCACTAATGTATTTGTGTGGGCTTCCTGGGACAAGCCGGTAAATGCTCTTCTTGCTGAAACGTTCTTTTGTAGCGTCCTTTCCTGAACTGAGGCACTAAAAAAGGTTCTTTATGGGCGTTTGTCCCTGATTTTTTTCTTAAATTCATCCTGATCATCTGTCTCAGTATTGCTAACCCTACCCGTATCCTCTTCCTCACTCATGGTCAAATCAGAGTTGACTGATTTATTCAATTTGCTCCTCATATTGCCTTTTTTCCCCATTATAAACATGATTCTGTTCATAATCTCTAATATCCCTCTGAAGCTTGATCCACTCTTTAATGGATCTATACTCCTTATCCAAATCTGAGGATAGAGACTGGAATTTATCCAAACATTTCTTCTCTCCCATTGTGCTCTTTAGATCTCGCTCAATTATTTTTATATCCTGTTGCAACTTACAGATTTCATTGTTTGTTCATTTTTCAGATTTGAATTTCAGATTTCAGATTTGAAATTCAGATTTCATTGTCTGTTCATTTTTTGTTCTTTCTGGGCAAAATATATATTTTTAACTAGGTGTTAAAAGTTGGTATCTGATTATGTTTTGGAGCCTTTTTTATTATTGTAAAGTATTAATATGTTCTGCACTGAGAAGCATGTTTGACAAGCATCAGCAATCTCAACTTTCAGAAAGTTTTTTCAATCCAGGAGCAGCAGGCGATCCTCATTGAGGCCATCAGTGAAGTTGAAAGAAGAAACAAGATACATCCATGAGGGAGATGAAGCATATAAGATTGAATGGGCCATAATAGCAGAATTTCAGGACACAGCAAGCTCAATCTGGACTGTTCAAATATCTTAAAAGATTGTGAAAGGATTTGCTTTTTTTTATTTTTAGAAACAGATTGTATAAGTTTGGTATATATTGCAGAGTTAATTTGGATTGTTATAATGAGTTGATTGGGGTTGGAAGCTGGAGGTGGGGGACATTAGCTCGGTTTCCTCCTTTAGCTATTTGGGTGTCACCTTCTGTAGGCTAGGGCTTGTAAGGCAACCAGAGACATTAGGGCACTGATGAGGGCCAGTAGACTTTCAAAGGGGGTTCCTATATCTCTGCATCTAAAAGGTATATAAAGCCAAAATCCCCCCGGCTTTATTATTTGGGATGGAGTTAGTGCCCTTCCCAAATATGCTGGCTCTTGAAAGGGTAGAGAATCTCTTCTTACAAAGATTACTGGGAGTTGGTCCTAGCATTGCGCCTGGAAACCAGTACCCTCTCAATAAAGGCCTTACATAGGAAAACCTATGTTAGATATTGGTTATGCCTTTTGGCTCTGCCAGAGCTTGCCTTTCCTCTCCAATGTGTTAGGGAGGAATTGTTACACGAGGGCATACAGGCCTATCCTTGGCTTCTTTATCTGGGTCGGGTTAGTCATGAGCTGGGGTTCTCCGACTATTTTCGGGGGAGAACTCTTATGGCTATTAAAATGGAGGTACTGACCCGTATCCAGGACATTGATCAACAGGAGGATATGGCGGTATTGGGGTCATGGAAAGTTGCCCCATCTCTGAAGAGACTTAAAACCTCTCCCGGGTTTGAACCATATTTAGATCTCTTGGAGAATTCAAGTATCCGATGGCAGTATCTGCTTTTGCGTTTCCATCAGGTTCAAACTGCTATGGTAGAAGGTAGGCATAAGTGCTCTCCTCATGCGTCAAGAGTTTGCTCTTGCTGGATGGGGGAAATTGAATCTGTTGACCATTTTTTACTTCACTGTCCTTATTATAACAACTTCAGGGAGGTTTGGATACTTCCTCTGTTGGTGGATGGCCTCGCCTTTTCTACGGAGAAGTGCTATGAGTGTCTCCTCTCCTTGCCTGATAAGGAGGCTATGGGGGCTCTAGCGGCTTATACTCTCTTGGCATCAAAAAAGAGGACTAAAAATCAGGGAGCGTTTACAGCATAGGGAGGTTACCTAGGCAGGGGATGACTAACTCCTGCCATGAGGGAGTTTATCCCCCCTGGTTTTCATTTGGCTCCATGGGTTATTGGGATTAGATAAGGATGATCATAATAGGGTTATTTTAGTTCTGTTTACCAGGGTATTATGTTCACCTTGTTATTACTGGGTTGCAATTCCTCCTGTTACTTGTTGCCTGTTGTTTCTTATTGGGTTCTAAAGGTATGGGTTATTTGTAATGTGATATTTGTATATGCATGTTCGTTTGTTTGTTGTTGTTTTTGTTCGGGACAGAGCGGAAGCTAGTGCCCTAAATAAAATTGAATTGAATTGCGTTGATTGGGAAATGGTTGCCCCCCCATGATTGGCAGTAATATACTGGCCTGCATTCAGGTGTTAGCTGTATACCCATTAGGATTACCTCCTCCAAAAGGATTGCACCAGAGGCAAAGGTATGATGCGGGTATTTTCCCTGCAAGAATTTAAAAATTTGTCTCACTTTGAAGGCGAATAAAGAAAAGGTAAATCCAAAAGAACAGATCTAGAATTTAGGATAGCCAAAGTGGATGAATTTCTTATATAAGGCTCTATTTAATCACCATTATATTCCCCTTAGGAGTTTTACCTTGACTGTATCCCCTTGGGAATATCACAAAAGGAAGGATATAGGTGCTCTTCTCCCAGATAAGATACTCATTATTTCAGCAATACATGCTATGAATAAGGCATCTAGGGGATTTAGATTGATATATCATTTATATACAGGGGGTAGGTTGTTGGATTCATTTTCTGCAAATATTTTATATCTCTTTAATCCTTTTTACAGCGGATACTTGAATACTGTTAAAGATATTTCCTCACTGAGGAAGGGGCATTTTATCCCCCAAATGCGTTTTGTTTTTTAAAGATATTTTTGTCAGGATACATATTTTATTCATTTACAATTTCTATTATAATGAGAAACTGTATATATTTTGAGGCATTATCCTATATGTCAGCCTCTAATTACTTTTCAATCATTACATTGTTGTTATATTAAATTGGGCTCAGTCCCTTTTTCTCTTATTCTTTCTTTGTTGTTTGGTTGTATTGTGGATCTTGGTCCTTGAATAAGGGTTTTTTGGTTTTTTTGCCTTGAAGAACATTGTGTGTATTATTTATTTATTTGCCATTTTTCTACCCTGCCACCCCCTGCTCAAGAGCAGTTCGGGGCAGCTTACAAAATACATAGATAAAAACATAATAAAAAACACACATAAAATATAATTAAAACATTAAAATACTAAAAATAAACTAAAAGGGCAGAGCTCCTCCTCCCCAACCCACCCGTCTCCCTCTCCAAAGGCCCGGCAGAACAGCCAGATCTTACACTGTCTTCGGAAAGAGGGAGCTCTGGGGCCAGGCGGACCTCCATCAAGAGGGAGTTCCACAGCCTGGGAGCAGCCACCGAGAACGCCCTCCCCATCATCACTACCCGGGCAACCCGGGGGACTTTGAGTCGGGCGTCCCCGGCCGACTGCAGTGCAATCCGGGGCCTGAGGCGGTTCTGCAGGTAAGCCGGGCCCAGCCCAGGCCGTTTAGGGCTTTATAGGTCATTACCAGCACCTTGAATTGGGCCCGGAAGAGACTAGGCACTTTACTTTTGAATAAAGTGGCTCCCCCCACTCCCTTTCCTGATATGGACTTGAGACTCGGTGGAGCGCTGTGATGTCATGACACACTGAAGAGGGCGTGGCCATGTCAAAGGGGGCAGGAAAGGCTCCCTTTCTGATACAGCCTTGCCCCTCATGAAGCGGCATGACATTATGGTGCTCCAAACGGCAAGAGGAACTGTACACCCCTTTCCCCATTTCTCCCCCTAAATGGAGTTCACGTTTATGAGTAACAGATTTATCCACTATGACAGATGTCATGTTAGAATGATAGAGAGGTTCTTCTATAGGCCCACTCTGTTCACAACCTTTATGGTACTTGCCTGCATTCTGGTTCTGAGCAGCTCCGCCAAGAACAACGAGCAAATCCTGAAGCCATACAGGGAGAGGTCGTGATAGAAACAGAGCTTGAATTAGCAGCAGCAGCAGCAGCCCATTCCAGATCACAGAAACAATATAAAAGTGAGAAAACCACCTGTGGAAGCAAGCAGCATCAGCATCAACATCCTGGTTTTTTCTCCCCACATACTTCACTTTTAAAATACTCAAACATACTGCTTTCCCTATTGATTTTTTTTTTTACTCTGCTCTTCGACATTGGAATTCAGCTGCCAGTTCTTTGAGAATTTGCAGCCCCTTAAAGAATAACAGAAGGTTCAGGATATCTCAATTCCTCCACTATCCTCCACAGCTAAATGCTGCCAAACGCCCCCAGCCGGTGTGCTTCCCTTCCTACTTTCAGTATTCTCAAATGGCTAGACTGGAAAGTTATAAGAGGAATGAGTGGCGACAGCAAAAAAGATGTGGTGGGGTAGGGGAGGAGGGGAAGTGTAGGAGTACAAGACTCTGCTTTAAATACAGATTGGCAACAACATAAGAATATGCTGCAAGATCCTAAGATCATGCAATGCTTTCTTTGGAACGCAGCAAAGGGCTCACCATCTTAAGGACATTTTAACCACACATCCATCTTGACGGACGTTATTTCTCAAGTGTTTCCACACTGTTGCATCTAACAGTATTTCCATTTTCCTGGTCCTTCATAACAGACCATGTAATGTACTGACAGATTACAATCCACGTGCCCTTTATCTGACAAAATTACCAGCCAGTCATTACACAGCAATACACTGTAATATTTACTCTTCAGGTGCCTCTCAGAGTAGGGGGCAAATCTATACAGGTTGCAACATCTGCAAACTGACAAACATTCCAGAGAAAGGTGTTAAGAGGTTTTTTTGCCTACAGAGCCTCCTAAGCAGACATCTGTGGTTAAAGACAACTGTATTTAACTATCCAAACACAGCCAGCCCTAACAGGGTGGAATCGATACCTTTAGGGCTAAAGTCAGGGCCGGCCCCAGGCATGTGCCATATGTGCCGCAGCCAGTTGGGGCCCCGCACTTGCCTGGCTGGGCAGCAGGCTGCAGAAGCTTCTCTTCTTCCTCCCCTCCCTGGCTCCAGACCCCATCCCTCACCTGCCTCTGCCTTCTAGTGGCAGCGACAGCGGGGACAACATTCTCACAACTGGGTTGTGCACGCTCACCCTATTCAAATAATAGACCACATGATGGTCTCGAGTTCCTCTAGTATAAAAAGAAACCTCCCCCTCCGAATGACAGTTCCTTTCAACCCTTTCTAGAAATATTAGAAAAGAATTCCATGCGGGCTGGAAGGGTGGGTATTTGTGAGAATGTTCGGAGCCATCTCAAAGAACCTTGTTTACAAGGTAGCAACCTTCTGTTCTTCTTCGAGTGGCTCCTCACATATTTTAACATGGCTCCGCCAGGTGGTGAGTCTATGGGCGCGCCAGTGCATGGGTGGGGCATGCACACGGCTGCACACGCATCCCCACTCACCCACCACTCACCCACACCCACATAGTAACCACCGTTTCCCCCGGTTGCTCCGTGCTTGGGGATGAGTGGGGGGGTGAATGGGGATGCGTGTTAGGCGAGCGCACACGCACCCCCAGTCACCATGGGTGCGTGCACCACGTCATTCACACAGGGTTCCCCCACCCATGAACACACAGAAATCTGCGTTTTCATGGCTGGGAGAGGCCCGTGTAAAAAGGGCCACATTCTCACAACTGTCTTACTTATACTATCTTAGTTAGGAATTTAGGATGTAAAGCAATATCTATTCTGTCTTGGAAAATAAATCTGCAAATATGGTTCTGAGATTATTATGGCTGCTATTTCACTAACTCTTCTTAATGAAGTTATTGCTAACAGGAATACTGTCTTTAAACCCGCACCCCATAACCAGTTCATTTGCACCCCCATATAATCAATTCACGCTGCCCCGTGGGCACAAATTAAATGGTTATGGGTGGGGGCAGCGTGAATAGATTATATGGGGGCGGGGGCAGAAATGAACTGGTTATGGGGTGGGGGCAGCATGAACTGATTATGGGGGCACAACTGAACTGGTTATATGTCTCTTTTCATGGCATAATGCGCTTAATAAGCTAGCTGCATTTTGGGTGTCTTGTGTGTGTGATAGCAGCACCTCTGGACTGGTCGCACCGCATGCGTGCACAAGGCACAGGCGGCACCGGCAGCAAGAAGCAACAGGCCCTGGAGGCCAGACTGGCTAAGCTTACCCCCTCCTCCAGTAAGGCAGTGGACGCAGTCAGTCTCTCTGTGCCTGCCTCACTGCCCGCTTGGCTGCCCCTGCAGTGGAACCGCTCCTGGGGAGTGGTGGTAGACACTCGGCTGGGGAGTGGGGGGGAAGCATTAGGAGACCATGCTTCTCCATGGTTGCTCGGAGGGGTGGAGAATGGGAATCCTTCCTGTCCAGAGGGAGTAAGTTTTATGTAAATTTATACATTTGCATAATTAGGTTGCGCCTAATTATGCAAATCCCCCCCCAAGACTTCGCACATGGCCTCACAAACCCTGGGGCCGGCCCTGGCTAAAGTTAAAAAACCAACAACAACCTTGAGAACTTGTGGGGAAAATAAGAAAGGAGAGGTCTGCATAAAAGCACATTCTTCCAGAGATTAATGACGACACTTGGAGGGTAACAGGAACAAAATATGTTTGTATGGCAGCAAGTCATCGCTCTAGGGCCACATTTGCCTAAGACAGAGGGTGTTGCCAGATACAGCGCTAGCCACTCATTTTTCTTTAACACACTTTCTCCAATATGTTTGTATGCAGGGTCCATGTCTATCTTACTCTTTGTAAAGCACCAGGTACATCGCTGGCACTATATAAATGCTTATAATAATAATAATAATAATAATACAAACATAATTCCCGCTATGGGAAAGGAGCCTACTTAAGGCATGGTGGATGCCACAAACATGAGTCTTTCCCCGACACGTGGCTGCTGCTATGTCTAGATAAGCGCACCAGTCTATTTCTTAGCCACTGTCATCCAAGAGACCATAGAGACATGGATAATAGTGAAGGAACATTGCAGAGTCATTCTAGTTCCTCTTGTCTCCATGGTGGCTTTGAAATGTCCCAAACAAACCCTGAGCCATACAGGCAAATTAAACCTTACAGTTTATCACCTCTGAAGGTTAGTCAACATCTTTATCTATGGTAATTCGGGGCTCTGTTAGTATAATGTATCTCCTTGTTCAGAAGAGGATTGTCCTAATTCCCATTTCCCTTTCACTAAGGAGTTTTCTCCCTGTGAAAAAGAAGACTGATTATTTTGATTGTGTCATAGTATGTGGGTGAGTTCCCACCTAGAGCCTTTGGGCGATATTCACTTAATAATGTTTTTCTGCATGGTAATATAATACAATGTATTACAGAAATTTGAAGCCTTCACCTGTTACTATAAGCCTTTAATATATGCTAATACGTAACCTAATGCCCCAATTCCCACTATAAGCTAATGTCTGTTCTTTAGAATGAACACTGAGAGACAATCCGTGAAGTGACTACTTTTGATACTGAAGGATCACATCTTAAGAACCAAACTGGGACCCCTGAAGAAGCTATTTCTATAGCGAAACATCGGGTTTTGAATTGAAGATTCTCCTAGGATTTTCTCCTTGCTATATGTAATCAGGACAGTCTCTATACTATATAGTTATATATTTCCCTTCAGTGTTCCTTTCAGCTTGTTATTTGAATGTTATAATACAATATTTATACCTGTTTATCTTGTGTCTGTATGTATCTAGATTTTGGTTCTGTATTTGGCAACTGATTAAGGAATTTACAGGAACATTTGTTTTATAAGGTGCAGTTTGTTGTTGTTGTATGTGTTAGTTTATACTGCACCAATATACCGTTTTGGATACATAGCCAATTTAAAAGGGACATGCCATGTTTGAAAAGTTATTTCCCTGACCAGCTCTGTTTGAGGTAGCTGCATTTGGAAGAACGTTCTGTTTCCTGAAGCCACGGAATAGGCATGCCGTGAACCAGAAATCTGGCAATGGTGGTGAGATGAGGCAGTGCCTGCTACATGGCACAGCACAGCCAGAGGACCCCACAGGAGGCTGCAATGGTAACAAAGACTAGAACTGTCATCATGGCTATGCTGTGCCAATAATGCATCTGCCCATGCTCTGATGGGGGTTGGGGTTCCTCCTACTTCAAAATTACAAACTTGTTGGGTTCTATTTAGTTTTAATTTGTGCAATGGTGCCATTATTTTGTTGGGGTGAGGAGCTTCAATGATGGGGCAGGGAAAGAGAAGGGTTTAGTTTTGGGAGGGGAGGCTTCAAACAACAGGAACTCTAACTGCATTCAACTATGAGAAAAGACTGTAATGGGGGATGGGAGTTTTCACAGGAAAAAGGATAAGATTGTTGTGGGAGGGGACTCATATTATGGTAGAGACTGGGATTGTTCCATGAGGCACCAACAAACAGGAAGAAACAAAAGAAGTTGGCAAGTCAGACATGCAAGGAAGAATGGCATGTAGAGATGTGCGAATGCGGTTCGGATGTTTGGCGTTTGGACCGAACTCGGTCTGTTCAGACGTCTGAACCGAACTTGGAAACGACCGAACAGTTCAGTCATGTTCGGGTGAGTTCAGATGAGTTCGGGAGCAGGAAAAACGTGACTGAAAGGCCCATTCGGGCAGGAAAAATGTGACTGGAAGGGGGAGGCAGCTGAGAAGCAGACTTCCTGGCACCAGGGGTGGAGACCAGGAGTGGTCTCAGGGCCAAATGATATCGATACTGAAAAAAATCTTCGAATTCAGTATCAATATCGGTACTGATAGCGCTATTTCAAATGTTCGGCCATGTTCGGCCAAACCAAACTCCGCTGAACCAAACGACCGAACCCGAACTCGGTTTTCGAACCGAACGACCGAACATCTGAACCGCGTTCTGTTCGCACATCCCTAATGGCATGACAGCGCTACATGAGGAAGTGACAGCTATAAATGGGGGGGTGGAGAAAGGAGGAGAAGGTGGGGAGTTTGGATGTGACAACAGGGCAGACAGACAGAAGCAACACGTTTTGTCTATTTCTCTCTCCTTTTAATTCTCCTTAGCTCCCTTATCCCAGAATGCAATGCAGACAGATGCCAAGCTGCAATGCGCACCACACAACTGGACCATAATGCATTCTCAAAACCTGGCACATTGCAGTAAGTGATATCATTTAGGGAACAGCTTGCGAGAGGAGACAAATGGGTAGCCGCTCAAACATGCGAGCACATACATGTGTGTAGACCTGACTATGCAAATTCAATGATGTCACTGTACGCTGGCTTAATGTGTGTAATATTATATGCATTTACACCCAGAGATTATTTGGGTGGGGTCTTGAGGTAAATTACCACATACTAAATGTTCGTAGGAGTAGTCATAGTTGTTCAATTCAATTCATTTATTATTTGTTTAGGCAAAGCCCTTAACAAATTTAACAAATAAAAAATAAGTAGCCCAGCGGCTAATTAACATGCATACATAAAATATTACTACAAAGTCACCCAACAAATACAATGAGGATCAAGGAAATATAAAAATCCCCATTAGACAACCTAAAATATATAATCATCATAACACTACGCCACTCGGCTTAGTCAAACCAACTAAGGTAATGTAAAATATAAAATAATTTGGGCAAAGTCATGACAATTGCACAAATCACCAACAAAATTTTTAGAACGATCAACAACTCATTCCCAGCTCAACCGAGAATAAATATGGACACAGATCTGACCCTTACGACCAGCAATTTGTTCTCACGACCTTCCCTCCCCAAACCTTTCTAGGGATCGAGGTATTATCTCCTAATCCGAATGACTGCCCAACAAAATTTGGCCACTGCCCTAGATAGATATGAATCTATTGGGTACAAAAATCTCCCCAGAACTCTCTCAGGGGGATCTTCACTCATAGCAAATCCCCCCAGATACCTATATCTGGGCCCATCAAGGGCAGGGCAATGCAATATAATATGTGCCGGGGTGTCTACCTCTCCTAGTTGGCACATTGGACATACTCGCTGTTCCCACGGGATCTTTGCATAACGTCCTTCAAGGGCCGCAGAGGGGAATACATTTGCCCTCATGCGAAAGGAGGCAAAGCGCCAGTTGGCGTCCTGCAATTCAAAGAGATAATAATGGCTGGGTCTCTGTTGTAGCTGGCAGGCATAATGAACATTATAGTGAGGTGGCACCTTCTGCGCTTCTCTCAAAGCATTTTCAATTTGAGCGGTCTGGTCCTGGATCCGTCTTTTTATAAGGGTTTTACAAGCTGTCCGTCATAGCTGATAATATGGAGTGGGAGTTAATTAACACCTAGACAGGAGCAGCCACACTTTATCCCACATAATCTACCCAGGGGTAGCCTTACTTGGGGTTAGTTTGCCCAGGGGTAGTTCTGTTTCATAATAGAGCCCAAAACAGACAAGGGGATTACTTGTGTAAATTCCACACAAGAGGACTGACTGCACTTGTCTCCCAAGGTGTACACTATCATTTGGGAACAGAACATGAGCCTTTGATAGTGTCCCACAACAGTCTCTCTCAAACAGCAACACAGAGTCAAAGTCACTAACACCCATGCTAAGAGCTTTGTTTCTACAACATTAAAGACACTGGCCTGTTTACCACAGGCAGGTACAAAATTAAAAGACTCCTACCAGTCCAGTCTCTGAGCAAACAAAATCTCTACCACAGAGTTTGCTCTGTAACTTTTCACAGCAAAGTAGCACTTTAGAGCTCGGGACAAAGGATGCTGAAACCACTAGTCTCAACATAACTTGCATTTAAACAGTAGAAAGTCTGTAAGGGTGAGAGGATGGAAAAGAGATTACAGTGGTGAAAAATGATAGTATAGCTTCAAATTCTTTAAATATCTTTGCCAGGACCCACCTGTAGATATTTCCCACCCATCATGCAAATAGCTGCTTGGGTTGTTGGCTTTATCTCATTTGAAATTTAAAGAGATGGATCTGGGAAATATACCTGTGTTGCCTTACTTAGAAGAGTCCCAATCCTCAAAGCACTACAACACTGCAAGTGCCAGTGCTGCACTTTGAGGATCAGAGCAAAGGGGATCAGAACTATGTTCCTCTCATTTTTCTTCCCAGCATGCAGTGATTCTGTGCACATTTCAAGCATACATGCACAAAAATCACCTCCACTTCTTAATCTGCATTATTTTACATGTATTAATGTCAATTTATGCAATTTTTAAACAAATTAACCACCATCTAAAAATAAGACGTAGCTGAAAAAGTTATTTTTTTAAAATGTTGTGGTTTTTTAAAATGAAATCAATTTCATGCCCAATTAACATCTCACCATATATCCCAGCCTTGAATCTTTACTCGGTTCTACCACTTGAATTACAGCAGGGATGTGGAAGTCAGGCCTGGGGACCAAATGCAGCCTACAGCTAGTTTTTAATCTGACCCCTTTCCAGGTTCTTGGATCTGGCCCATGGATCCAGTTCCTACTCCCAAGCACTGGAAGACTGAGCTCAAGGTAAGTGAGCAAAACTGAGGGCATGCACACAAGGATAGGGGACAGATCCATTGCACAGATCCAAGATCTAGACCCATCTGTCTTGGAGCATCCCTTAAGCGCCCCTGTCTCCAAATTCTGTGTGGCCCTTGGTGCTTGAACTAATTTCCAAAGTGGCCACTGGGAAGAGAAACATTCCCACACCTCTGAGCTGAAGGAATAACTATTAGTTCCTTTTAAAACTCAGCTACCAGAAAAAGAATTCATAAATTAGCTACCAGAAAAAGAATTCATGAATTACCCAGTTAAACAGTATGTTGGGCTGTTGCAGAAAAGTCAGGAGTGTGACTGGGTTGTTAGGCTTCAGGTCTACTGTGCTAGTCAAGGGCTTTACTCTTCATTGTGGCCTTGTATCCTTTACCTTCTTTGTATAAGAAGGGAGCAACAGCTCCTAGTTCTGCACCTTGCTCAGCAGGGCCTTGTTTGAAAGGAAAAGGGATGAAGTATATAACAAGCACAGAGAGTAGACGTGAGATTCAAACTCGTGACCATTTGATTTCCTACTTTGAGACTGCTACTAAAGTAACAAAAGTATGCAGCAGGTGGGAGGACTAGATCACCAGTGTGTGTGTGAGAGTGAGATTACACAGCCAAAAATGATTTCCAAAAGAAAAGGTCAGGACAGCTACATCCATCAGTATTCACACAGAAGAAAGAAAATTTACTGCTGTAATTAGCAACCACTGACACGCATGATTATTAAGGGGGTTTGGAGCAGATACCCAAAACATCCCCAATTTCTTATCCTGGTCTCCAAGAAGCATCTGAGTACTTCCCCAATAGCACCTTAATTCACATTTAGCATGGAGTTTTGTTTTGGTAGGTTTTTAAATTAATTTTAAATAAGGTGTAATTATGTATCTACACTGGAGAATCAAGGTCAGAGAAATGCACCTCATGCTTGAAGCACGGAAGGTGTGGTGGGGAGGGGAGTCTAAACTCCTGTGGGATTTTTTTGGAGGCTGGTTCCAGCTGAAACAAAGAGATGCTTAGGGTAGAAAGCTTTATAGTTCCTGAAGTTATGTTAGATAGATAGCATTTATTGTTTAGCAAAAAGCCATAACAAATACAGATCCAAGTCCTAAATACAAGCTACAAAATAAAACAAGCACCCCCGGGCAAAAAACATAGGCAATGCCCCGGAGAGATCTCAAATATTAAAAATAAACAAGGCATAACAAACATCCTATCACAAAAACCATCTAGGCCAATAAAAAGGTTACAAGGGACCTTCTTTCACTGAAATAGTCCAGGAAGGACCAGCACTTGCTGTTTAGTCCGTAGTACCGCCCAGCAGTAGCTAGCCACTGCCCTGGCCGTTTCGGAGTCAGCAGGGTTCAGAAGTCTCTGCAGACTACTACCCGGGGCCCCGTTACTCAAAAGGAGGCTCCCTAGGTATCTATGTCTAGGTCCAGCAAAAAAAGGACAGCGACAAATAATGTGGTCCGGTGTGTCTCCCTCCCCCAAATGGCACAAAGGGCACAGACGCTGGTCATGAGGAATACCAGCATAATGGCCCTCCAGGATCGCCGATGGGAAGACATTCGCACTCATTTTAAAAAAGGCTACTCGTTTTTTAGCATCCTGCCACGTAAATAAATAATAAGGGGCGAGGAGAACTGGATTATATGGTATAAAGTCTGGGGCCACCTTCTGCATGGCCATAAGTGTGTTCTCTGTTTGGAGGGTCTGGTCCCTCAAGCGTCTTTTGATTAAATCCTTGGCAGCCTCGAACCCAAGGTGCCCTAAGCACTCTGGCGAGAATCCCAACTTAAGAATTTCCTGCCTCGCCAATTTCCTCCAGTTGTCCCCAAGGCCAGATGAAATGGCCATAGCCATCAACGTACCTTTAGCTGGTGGAGGGAAAAAGACCACCCTGGTCCAATAGGTAAGCAGTGCCTGTAAGGCGTAGGTTCTAAGGGGGAGGCAAAGGGCCTCTGCTCTTAAAATCACTTGGGGTGTCCCCCTTGGGGCCCCCAAAATCGCCCGTAGGAATTTGTTTTGAAAACATTCCAACTTAGAAAGGAAAGCCCATCCCCACGCTGGGAAAGCATATAGTAATTGGCCTATGACTTTAGCCCTAAATAGTTGTAGGGCTGGTAGAACCAGCTTCCCCCTCCAAGCCGAAGAAAAATTTGATAATTGCTGTTGTAGATCTTCCCACAAGATTTTGGAGGGCTTTAAAGTGGGTCATCCATCCATTACAGGCCGAGAAAATCACGCCCAGGTATGTAAATGCAAAAACTTGCTCAATGGTATTGTCCCGAATTACCCAGTGATGTAATTTATGCGCACCCCTGGCCCCCGCTACCAATACCTTCGTTTTAGCAAAGTTGATAGCCAGCATCTCTGCCTGGCAATAATCTCCAAAAGTTGCCATTGCTCTCCTCAGACCCAAAAGGGTCTGTGATATCAAGACCGTATCGTCCACATATAAAAGTAACGGCACTTGACGAATGCCAATTTTTGGAGCATGGGTATCCGTTGCTTTCATGAAATGAACTGAATCATTTAGATAGAGATTAAAGAGGGGGGGGGCAACAGGCACCCCTGTTTCACTCCCACTCCCACCTGAACAGAGTCAGTGAGGGGCGCCCTGGGGGTTCACCCGTACCCGTAAGGAATTCCCTGTATGCAATTTTATCATTAGAAAGAGAAGTCTAGGGTCGATATCCAGCGAATGCAACTTAATCCAGAGACGTTTTCTGCATATCGAATCGAAGGCTCTTTCCAAATCAATAAAGCAGAGGTAAAGCTTCCTCCACACAGAAGCCGATTTAGCTATCCATGATGCCAACACAAAGATGTGATCAGTCGTTGCCAATCCCCTCCGAAATCCTGCCTGTTCTGGCTCCACTATCTCTTGCCTCTCCATCCACTCCTGCAGCTTGCTCAGAAGGAGCTTGGTATATAATTTTGCCACGACGCAGGGGAGGCTTATTGGCCGGTAATTACCTGGGAAGTTACGTTATCCATTGCTCTGGATGATTTAATGTACAAGACATCCTGCTCCAAAGACAGTCATAAAATTATAGGCTGAAAGCATTTGCCATATGAACACGATGCCAAGACTTTTGGTTGGGTCAGGCAAGGTCTTAGTCTGGCTAAATGGCCCAGTTGTTTGTAAGTCAAGCCTGGCAGAAAAATCATGCATACAATGTGCACACTCTCATGAAAGGGTTAATGTGAATACTAGTGAAGTGCAGATACTTTTCAGACTACTTAAAACATTTGCTTTGACACTTGTCACTCAGCAATGGGAACTGAATTCTGTGTTTCAATGAATTAGCTCTGTAGCAGGTATCACTGCATGACAAAGATTTCAGTCAGTCTGCTAGCTTAGGTCTTTAAGCTATTGCTACTTCAAGGTGATATAAACCAGAACCCCAAAATGGAATAATCCACTGGAAATTCTACTAGTATATAATCACCGAGTTTCATGTTCCTTAGATGGATAAATCCTCACAAAAGGCTAGTATGAAACTTAATAACAAATCCTCATAAAATTCCCAAGTAATCAAAACTTGGAATACTACTGCATAGCAGTTGCAGTGACACCAAGTGGCATGATTGAGAATGGAAGCCAGGAGGCCAATCCCCTACACAATGCTCCCTCAAGTAATAATTTATTCTGGAGAATGAAACTCCCAGTTAGCCCACAAACAAAATGACACAACCCAAAATTGTAGATATTGCCAAGGCAAAACATTAAGCAGAAATAGCCTTTGATGAAAGCCTTTCAAACCTTTTATGTATATTATACAGCACAACAAAAAGTTCACAAGCTGATTTTTTTTTAAAAAAAAAATCCTTCATAGGTTTCACTTGTAGACATGATTCTGTGCCCTTTGAAGTCCAGTGACAAAGCACCTGTTGGCTTTAATGGTGTACAAATAGGGTCTAAAAGCTACTAGTCAAATGCCAAAAAATACTGGGCACCTTCAGAGAATCAGGTTTTCCCCAAATGACACCCCACATTTAAGTCAATTTAAGCCCACTGTCACCCCTTCCTTCCTGCACATCATCAACCTCTCCCTCTCTACTGGCTCTTTCCCTTCTGCCTTCAAACATGCCACAGTCTCTCATATTCTCAAAAAGTCCACTCTTGACCCCTCTGACCCTTGTCCTGTCTCACTCCTTCCTTTTGCTTCCAAGCTGCTTGAACGTGTTGTCTACTCCCGCTGCCTTGACTTCTTATCCTCCAACTCCTCCCTTGACCCCCTCCAATCTGGCTTCCGCCCCCTTCATTCTACTGAAACTGCTCTCGCTAAGATCACCAATGATCTTCTGGTGGCTAAATCTAAACGTCTCTATTCCATTCTTGTCCTCCTTGATCTCTCTGCTGCCTTCGATACTGTTGACCACTCACTCTTGCTGGATTCCCTTCACTCCCTTGGCTTTTGTGGCTCTGTCCATAACTGGTTCTCCTCCTACCTCTCTGACCGCTCCTTTAATGTGTCTCTCTCCAACTCCGCCTCCTCCTCCTTCCCCCTCTCAGTTGGTGTTCCTCAAGGCTCTGTTCTTGGCCCTCTTCTCGATCTATACCTCATCCTTAGGCAAACTCATTGCCTCCCATGGCTTCCAATACCACCTCTATGCTGATGACACTCAACTCTATCTCTCTACTCCTTCTCTCTCTCCCTCTGTTCAAGCTCGTCTCATCAACTGTCTCTCTGACATCTCTACCTGGATGTCTCAACGTCAACTCAAACTCAACATGGCTAAAACTGAACTCCTTATCTTCCCCCCTCATCCTTCCTCACTGTCAATAACTATTGATGGAGTCACCATCCTGCCTGTCCCCCAAGCCCGTAGCCTAGGCTTCATCTTTGACTCAGCCCTTTCTTTTAAACCCTACATTGACTCTGTTGCTAAATCCTGTCGCTTCTCCCTCCATAACATTGCTAAGATTCGCCCTTTTCTCTCTGTCTCGTATGCCAAAACTCTTGTTCATGCTCTGGTCATCTCTTGCCTCGATTACTGTAACCTCCTTCTCACTGGCCTTCCCCGGTCTCACCTTTCTCCCCTCATCTCTGTCCAAAACTCTGCTACCAGGGTCATCTACCTCGCCAGTCACTTCGACCATGTGCAGCCCCTCCTCTCTTCGCTTCACTGGCTTCCCCTTCCTGAACGAATCCTGCACAAGCTCCTAGTCTTCACCTATAAAGCTCTTCACAACCTTGCTCCCCCCTACCTCTCTGCACTTATCGCCCTCCATACTCCAGCCCGTGCACTTCGCTCCTCCTCGGTCCCCTCTCTCGCCCTTCCACGCCTTCCCTGCTCCCCTAAGCGCCTTCGTCCCTTCTCACTTGCTGCCCCCCATGCCTGGAACTCTCTCCCTGTCCACATCCGCCTTGCCCCCTCCCTTCATACCTTCAAATCTCTCCTTAAAACTCACCTCTTTCGCTCTGCTCTGTCTGACTCTTTATCCTGCTGAGACACTATTCCTATACCTACGATCGGTTTACCCTTATCCTTGCAACATGGACCTGCCTGCTGTCATTCTCATCGTAACCAAGCCAAGTACGTGCACTTGAGACATCGCATCTTCATGAATGTTAGACCCTTTGTCTTTCCCTCTGTTCCCCTTCCTAAGTCTCTCCCCCAGCTCCTGTCTCTCAGATTGTAAGCCCTAGGGGCAGGGACCGTGTCTATTTTATTACTTTGTAAAGTGCCAGGTACACTGCTGGCACTATATAAATGTTTGTTAATAATAATAATAATAATAATAATAATAACTCCAAACCAGAACAGATTTTTTTTGTTTTGTTTTTAAAGTGTTTTACAAGAGAATTTATGATGAGCAACACCTTGACTAGGAGAATGGATTCTGCAAAGCTTGAAAGCTTACATATTATCTCCAACAAAAGTTGGATTCTCCTAAAAGCCTACCTTTCCCCTCCTTTCCTTGTAACTATGAACCTGTAACATCTCAAATTCTTGAATATATCCCCGTCCTCCCTATATGCCCCTCCCCCTTCCCTTCCCTTACTTGTCCATTCTAAACTGTAAGCATATCATGGCAGAGACCTGTCTCCAATTACAACTGTTCAGTACCAAACACATAACAGGCACATCGCTGCCACTATATAAATAATAATTATATTTGGTATCATCATAAACTACCTTGTCTCCACACTCTAGAAGGCAATAGAATTTATTATTATTGTCTATCTGGCAGTTGGACATAACCCCAAATGTCACATCTTTACAAATGTATTTAACCACATAACAATTCAGTAGTAGCAGGTTACTATCGAGGGTCCCAATACTTACACATTCAAAGCGTTTACTGTCGATACACGTATGTAAGGCTTTGTGGAATCAGTGCCTGATGTTGATATTGTCACTACTAATAATAATCAACTGGTTCTCACACCAGATCTTAGTGAATTAAAACTGAACAAACAAAAGCCCGACCAACCAAAAAGACCAAAATGCAACAGGAAAAATAAGACTGAAACATCTCCACCTATGGGAGTAACACTGGGCTAAAAATGGCAGAGGATGCTACCCCACATATGCTCCACTCCCATACCACTAGAATTGCCCAGGGAAGAAATGTGTGGGGGACGTGTTCCCCCACTATAATTTCTCCCATGCCCAGAGGCTTAATCAAACTTGTATTTATTTACGTGGGTACATCTCCACCCCAACTCTATAGGAAATCACCACCTCTTTTTCCAGGCTCTGTTACCAACAGTGGATCTGCCCCAATTGGAAATTATAGGAATAAAAATAATTTTGTAACAGAACCTATAAGAGATCTCCCCAACTAGGTACGGTTGCCACCTCTCAAGAAATGACCTGGATGTTCCCATTTTGGCCTATGGGAATGTCAGGGTCATCTCCAGGAAAGGTGGCAACCCAGCAGCTAGGGCTAGGCAGGGGGCAGCTGGCAGTGCCCAATACCCACGTTGTAGCTGCTGCACAGTAGCTCTGTCTCCGCTAGGGCTGGCCGGCCGCCTTGGCCCCTGTCAGCCCCGATCGCACAGGAGGAACCGAGGGGTTTGCAGACTGGTCATGCCATCAGGGGCAGAGGCTAGAGCGGGCGGGGTGTGCGTGTGGGATCGGAGTCCCCGGTACTGAAGACCCCGCTCTTGAAGGCGGCGATGGGAGCCAGGGGGGCTCTGGCTGGGGCAGGGGGCGCCCCGCAGCCCGCAAGCGGGGGAGACAAGGTGGCTGACCAGGGTTCCCGAGGGGGGGCGG
The DNA here is from genome assembly GCA_003113815.1 of Sphenodon punctatus. NCBI lineage: Eukaryota > Metazoa > Chordata > Lepidosauria > Sphenodontia > Sphenodontidae > Sphenodon > Sphenodon punctatus. The sequence goes on along the minus strand of QEPC01013002.1, from coordinate 8,279,382 downwards.
ATCTTTCACTGACCCCCGCCCCCAAAAGCTGCCAATAGGAGGCGCCCTAGGCCGGAGCCATTCACCTCTTGGGCACATCCAGAAGCTGTAGCAAGGCCGGGCGCTGCCCGCAGCCACTTTTGGTCTTCCCGTAGCGGATGAGATCCTGGAAGAGGCAGTCGAGGCCGAGCGGAGGCTTCCCGGGCGGGCCCTGCAGCAGCTGCACTAGCACCGCGACCAGGAAAGCAGCGCCCAGCAGCAGCCAGAGCGCGGCCAGCATGATCCGGCCTCCCAGCCACACAGACGGGCCGCGCCGCTGCGTCTGGGAGGGGCGAGCAGCGCCACTCCCCCCGGCTCTGGGGAATCAGAAGCCGCCGCCACTCCTACCTAAAGCCGGGAAGGGCGAATGGTAGGCGGCAGCATCCCTCGCGTTTGCAGGGTTATGAATGTTCAAAAATCACAGTCTGGAACCTTACAATGGAGTTTGAAATCAGGTGCTTTAAAAACATTAACGGGAATTGGTTGCCCTCTAGTTTCTGAGCTTTTAGAGCACGTGCTGCAATCCCATTTCCGAAGTCGTCCCCCCCCCCCAATCATAAAAATCACAAGGTTCATAAAGAAGGCTTTAATCTTCAAAGCATTGCACCACTGTAAGGCGAAATGACAACACAGCTTCTATTGCCAAGAATAAGATTATATACATTCATCGTGGCTAGGTTAGGGTGAGGAGAACGGACTGCTAGAGGTGACTGCCACGCATTTGTTTTTGTACACTTCAACTTTGCCATCAAGCAGTGGTGAATTTGGACAGTGCATGATTGGCCAAGCGCCGTGACTCTTATGCACTATCGGTTTGTTCTTGGAACTCTGCCGGGTGGTCTAGACATTTGAGCAACCCAGATTTTGGTTTTTTTTAAAACCAGTTCCATATTATTCTTTTGCAGGAGACCTGGTTAAAGGCCCCGTTAAAATCTGAGCATTATACAGCTTATTGTGTCCCTGCTGTTGCATCTAGTATAGGGGACGGCCGAGTGGGGGGTTGGGATGTCTGATAGCCAAAAATTTGGAGACAACCATTTCGGCGGTCATTCAACGTCCTCCTTGGCTTTTGGGTATGTTTTTTTTATTGTGGTGACCATCAGATCATTTTGACTACGGTGTACATTCCCCATCCAACTGGCCACTTCCCCCTCCCCCATGGTCTGTGACAGGTGACTGCAAAGTGGCTGCTGAGGTAGCCAAGCTGGGAGCCGCCTATTAGAATCTCTCTCCACTCACTTCATCTAAGTGGCTGCTCTGCAGCTGTGCCACTCAGCCGCCAGCAACAACCCCCCAGCCAGGGGCGGCTGGTGGGTTTTGAGGTTGGAGGGGCAGTAGCCTAGGGGCGGAGCCAGGGCAATGGTAGGCAGAGTCAAGGCAACGGTAGACCAGTGTCGTGGCATAACCCAACAGCAAGGAGTTCCCAGGGTTAACATTGAATGGACATTACATTTCTTAATGCTGGGAACGCTGCTGCTGTTGGAAGTACTGCCACCAGTAGGGATGGGCGAACGCGGTTCGGCGTTCGGCTCGAACTCGGCCTGTTTGGACGACCCGAATCCGAACCCGAACTGACCGAACCGAACTCAATTCTGAACATCGAAATGACCGAACAGTTCGGTCAGTTTGGATCGCGTTCGGGTGGCAAAAAAAGGTTCACTGGAAGGTCAAACGTGACAGGGAGGGGTAGTACTAGTCACTGAGGAGCAGACTTCCAGGCATCAGGGTGGAGAGGCTTGCAAGAAACGAAACTATCTGCCTCCTGCCTTCCCAACACCTTCTGAGCTAGTGACTGTTCCTGAACAGCAGGCGTTTCAGAAGACTCCCTCTCCCAGCATTTTCCAGCTCCCCAATCCATTGCAATCCTCCTCCCATTTCACCCATCCAACCCATCTACCCCCATATTCTCATTCATTTATTTAGCTTAGCTTAGATTACTTTCAGACGTTACGGGCGGCCGGTTCACCACAGTGAACCACGAGGGGGGGCGAACAGCGCAACCACGCCCGGGGGTTGGAAAACGACCCAAACAGACGTGCCGGGAACGGGATCACAGCCCGGAACCGGGCCGCACCATCGCGGGCCGTGGCAGCACAACAGACGTGCAGCCGAACCCCCGGCGGGCGCTAAACCCCCACAAGGCACCGGGCAGGGGCGGGACACAGACATGGCCGACTGAGGGCAAACGAAGCCACAAGGCACACAAGGGAACGCCCACACAAGGGAAA
>QEPC01013002.1:8248824-8267415 GCA_003113815.1 Sphenodon punctatus | reverse complement strand
TTGTCTTTTAGATTGTAAGCCACAGGTAGGGACCGCAGCTGATTGTATGTTCTGTACAGCGCCAGGTTGTTACTGGTGCTTTATAAATGTTTAATAATAATAATAAATAATAATAATAACAAAACCCCACACTGTAGAACCCCCCCACACACACCATACCACAGAACCCTAGCCCCATCTTACCTCTCACAACTGACACCCCACTGCTCCACAAAACCCCATAGAACACACACCTGGCCCGACTCCGAGTCCAAACCCCTCCCTCAGCCTCCATTGCATCCCCAGTCTCTCCCCCCCCCCAATTTACTCAACAGGCAGCAGGCAGCAGGCAGCGCCGCAGTGGGAATCCGAGAGGCGCGCTGTTCGTTCACTTGGGCCTGGGAGCTGCTGCGCAGCTGCTCCCCCTCCCCTCCCTCCCTCCCTCCAACTCTGGGAGGGGGGGGAGCTAATCTATCATCAGGTTAGCAAGCAAGCACACAAAGCCCACGCTGAGAAATTTCAAAAACAGTCACACAAGCACTCTCTCCCCCCCCACCATTCCACCAGCCAATCACGTCACACACACACACACATACATGCTCCCCTGCATCCACCACCACTTCCCCCCTGGCGCCAAGGGCTATATCCCCAATGCATACCTGCGATGCCGGTTTTCCTATCCATACGATCCAATGAAAGCGTGCCCCCAGCAAGGCTCGCACGCATTGACAGTTCTACAAACATGGGCTGGAGGGCACCCCTAGGTGCCCAGTGCACATTCTTTAAAGTTTTGCCCTTGCAGGGCTCTGTCTGTGTAGGCTTAGGCTCTTTCACGGCCCCGCCTCCCTCCCAATGGCACTGTAATGTTGATTATGCATACGCAATCATCAATCTGGAAATTCAGAGCCCTGGCGTGACTTCTACAGCCGCGCCGGGGCTCTGAAGCTGCCGGAATGAAAGCTACAGGCTAGAACTTTTAAAAATCAAATGTTGGGGGTGCGGAGGAGGCTGTAGGGGCAGTGCCCCTGGTACCTTGCGGCTAGCACCGCCACTGCTCCCAGGCTTGCTCATTTAAAAAACCCCTATTTAATGAACTCAGTTGTAGGGGGCGGGGGTTGTTAGCCCTGCACCCATGTTACTGGCTAGCATGGGCACAAACCCTGTTGAAATTAATGGGACTCCCACATGTGGTTAGTGCGAACACTATCCCCACAGAGCATTAATATCTCATTAAACCCATATTAGCTGGCCATGGTTAACTATGTGACAGGGAAGGGGAACTTTTTCCTTCCTGAGGACCCTGAAAATTAGCACAAGCTCTGTGTGCCAGAAAGGTATTGGAGGTGGGGTGCTCAAAGGGTGGTTTAGTGTGGATGAAGAAAGGGGAAGGTCCAAATTATGGATTTATGCCATGGATCCATCCCCTCTTCTTGGTTGCATGTCCTCATTTGTACTCCCTTTCCCTGAGATCACTCTTTCAGAGGCCTTTTTTGCACAGACGGGCCTCCCCCCTCCCCTACATGTGCAGGTGGCTGGGAGGAGGCGTCCGTGGGATTGCCGTGGCAGGTGTGCTCCTGCACTCCACCCACTTCCAGCTATCGCCCACACATGGAACAACAGGTGCCAATGGCGGATGCTCTGTGCGTGGAGATGGGTGGAGGTCGGGGGGCATCCTTAGGACGGGCCGCCCATGCACCGCCCACTCACCTCCACCCATCCTCCACGCACTGCGGCGGTACCGTAGTCCGTGTGAAAACAGCCTGAATGTGGGTCAGATGATCAGCTCTAGGAACTGGAAAGGGGCCAAATAAAGAAATAGTCACAATCTGGATGTGGCCCAGTGGTCACCCCTGCTCTGTAGCTTGCATTACTAGCTAAAGCAGAACTGAAGTTGTGACATCCCCTTTGGGCAAATTCCTTCCTATCATCTATACCTGTCACCACACTGGCCAGGAATGCCACCAGTTCACAATGCCTTTGTCTCCTCAGCATGATCCTCTGGTCATAGAGAACTGTGTGAGTCCTAACCGCTTCAATGAGACTCTCATGGGCACTGTTACTAAGTGGGTATTAAATGCCCCATGTAGGAGCGTGCATTTTGTTTTTGTTTTTCTGTTATTAACAACAGAATTTATTTTTCATTATTAATACCAGAATATTTTTTTAAAAAAATTCAGAATAAAAATGAAAGTGTTGGAATTAAAGTAAATAAAAATGTTGTGCTTTTTTCTGTCCAATTTGCATGTAATTTGGAATAACTGTACCCCTTGCCCAGGGGATCATTCCTGCCAAATTCCAAAAGGATTGGATAAAGGGTACCGATTTTGAAGGCATCATGATTTGTGATGCATTTTTGACTGTAACGTCTTTGTTTCCCATCCAATTTGGATGCAGTTTGGTTAGATTGTACCCATCATACAAGGGATCATTCCTGCCAAATTTCATAAAGGTTGGGTAACACGTTCCTATTTTCTAAGCAATGTACATTTTGTGGTTTGTGCACACATTTCCAGCTGTAACGTCTTTGTTTTAAATCCAATTTGGATTAAGTTAGGACAGAGTGTATCCTTCACCCAAGGGATTATCCCTGTCAAATTTCAGAAAGATTTGAAGTATAACAGACCCCAATTTTATAAGCAATTAAACATTTATGATTTTAACTGAAGTTGTGCAAATACAAGTCCTTAAAATTTTGGGACAAAAACACAAATTTCAGGACATAATCAGGACTTCAGGCAGCAAGGCAGAGGGGAGGGGGAAGAAGTCCTGCAATCAAGAGACATGATGAACACATCCAGGCTGACCATTTGGCATCCCACATCCCAACCACTTAAAAACCAGTTTAAAACACCCTTAAAACAACCAAACACCACCCTCCAGTCCCCAAACAAACCCTTAGGTGCCTGCAGGCTGCAAGGCTTTTCAAGTGCAGCAAAGCGTGGGGGCAGGGTGGTAAGCTCCAGGTGTTGCAGACAGCCCCTCTTCAGGGGCTGTCTGCATTAAGGGCTGGGACATTAAGGCCACAGGGGATGGGACAAACATCTGTTTACAGTCGTGATCTGTGATTCTTCCATCCAGAGTAGACCTGGTATGTTTATTGCAAATTTCACAATAGTTGCTAGAACTTGCAGCCCCGTCCTCTAGCAGATAACACTCAGGCTATCAGTTTGGGTTAGTGCATAGAAGACCCATTCACTTCAATGGGATTTACAGGCATGCTAAGTGATAGCGCATGCAGGATTTGCAAAACAATCAGGATGCTTATGTTTTCTTTAAGACCCAGCTCCCAGAGTCATAAATGCATCAGAATCTTAGCTTGCACTTATTATTTATTTACTTATTTATTTTTTAAAGTACATTTTTATCCTTTGCGGCTGTGGGGGGAAAAAAGGCTTGAAATTGTGAGCTAAGGCTTCCAGAAAGGTTAGAAACCAAAATGAAAATAAATAAATCCAACTTGATATTTTTAAAAGTGTCATGATTTTTAAAGTTAGTCATAAGCGTTTTGCCCCGGCTATGATTTTTGAATGGTAGCAGTGAGAAATACTATGACAGGGGTGGGCAAAGTTTCCTACTCCTGAGAGCCGCATCCATTTACCTCAGTGGAGCCAAAGAGCTGCAGATGGCTCTAGAGCCACAGTTTGCCCACTTCTGTACTATGGGATGAATGGAAGGAGATCTAATGAATATGAGACAGTAGGGATTTACACGAGATGGGGGTGGAGGGGGTCTGTGGTCATTGCGTGGGGTGGGTGCATGGGCGCTGGGCATGGTGGGGCGCTTCACATGAGCAGCCTCATGCACAGTCACCCGGCCATGCACTGCCCACCCAGTCCACTCACGGGGCACTATGTTTTGTCCCGGAGTGCTCAGTGTGTGGATTGGGTGTGTGGGTCATGGAAGTGTGCACCCCCACCCACCATTCAAGCAAGACATCCCCCATGTGGATAATGAGTGTCCATGCATGGGGTGTCCTGTGTAAAAACACCCAGTGAATCCACTCTTTAAATCCTACTCCCCAAAGCCACAATGTTTCTGCAGTAGCATGAGGCCAGGGGAAATTCAGTCCTCCAAACGTTGGAGAGGACTCCTGCACAAAGCTTATGTTCCTCGACTTACAATAGTGAAGGAGCATTGGGCTATTTCAATTTAAAATGGTCAGTGTCCCCTTAAAGATTCCATGGGCTGGTATAAATGTCCCATCATGAAAATGATGTGGTTTTTTCAGGATCACCTAAGCAGCAGCGGTTGGCACAGCTAATCAAAATGGTGAGGAAGTGTGGCCAGAATGGTGTGGCCAATACCACAAGCTCTACCCTCAAATTGTGAAGGTTGCCAGCCTGGCACTGACTTGATTCGACAGTCAGAACAATGCACAGCATCCTGCCTCAAGGTTACTTTAAATTACATTGACAGATTAAGAGTCCCTATGTATGGTCATTCTTCCAACCAGGGATCACAGGAAGGCAATAAGACATCAGCACTCTAGTTTTGGGCTGCCTCTTTTTTCACAATATTCACTGTGACCCAGATGGATCTCCAACCAGCCAGTTAATCAGCCTTTTCACCTGAAAACCTGCTAAAGCAAAATGGAGGACAAGAATCTGCCCCTCACTTTTGTCTCAGGCGTTTGAAAATAGGTATGTGACTGGGAGTTTTTTATGGGGGGAGGACAGGAACAATAGGTGGGAAGGGAGATTTGTGGTGAGTTTTTGTAATTTATTGCACTTGCATTCTTATATAGGGCTGCTTTTAAAAATGCTTTCCTGGTTTGGGGTGAATAAACACCACGTTGTCTTTTTACAACCATGTATTAGCGTTGCACGGTACCAAGTGCTTTTTGAAAATAACCTTTTGTAAACTTTCTTTTAGCTTTTAAGCTCTGCGGGCCAGGTGCCTTGCACATAGTACAGTACTTAGTTACAGTCGTTTTATAAAATGCCTGCAAAATACACACCATAATGATTTTTAAACTTTTTATAAAGAGCTACCAGAGGGTGGCACCACACCTCTTTGCTTGATTTCTAGAAGTAAACTATTCTCAAATGCTTGGGCTGGGGGAATGGTATACATAACATTTCTGACTTTTGTGTGGTTTATATGTCAAAAAAACAAATTATTATTGGATGTAATTTGATAAGATCCTTGAAACTTTAATTTCCCATTTTATTTTATTTTAAAATTAAATAGTCTAAATGAAACAATAAAATCTATAAAAATACATTTGAGCTTTTAAAAACTACGGGTGCAGTTCTCTGCTATTAAAGTCAATGGGTGCTTTTAGATGGACCTGGAAGTGGCCACGATTTCGGTGGTGGCAGCGGCAGGTTTAAACAGAGGCCGCTGCCACAAACCAAACTTTGCCTGCGTGCGCCCACTCTCCCACGCCTCAGAGCTGTGGGCTGATCGGCAGCCACTCTAGGATGCCGCCTGTAGCTCTGTGATGGTTGCCAGGGCAACTATGATGGCAGCCGTGGTTGGGAACAGAGCTGCAGTGGCCGTCCGCCCTTTAGACTGACCGTTGTTCTGCCCCCAGGTGGTGCTTTGGGTTCGGGTAGACCGCTCCGCTTGTATTGTTCCAGGATGTTCCAGAGTACCACAGATGAAGCTGGCCTGGAGCAGGCAGCACTTGCTCTACCTCACCCCACCTTCCCTGCCTTTACATCGACAGGCCACAGGGGTGGGGTAGAGCAGAACAGGTGTCCGTTTAAAGACACCCAGTGGCTCAGCTCCCATTGACTTTAATGCTGGAGGAATATACCCTACATGCTGCTATAGGATTAGTAATTACTATAATTTTTAGAATATTATTCTGCTTCAGGCACTTCCGCGGCTTGCAGTCTAGTTGAATCTAATTATTTCACAGTCTCTAGTTTTGTCTCAGAAATCTTTGGTGAAGCAGGGAATCAAACTCAAGTCTTTAAATCATGGTTGTTTAGGTTGAATTTAAGCTGGTGTTGCACTGAGCATATAGACTTTGCAGTGGCATGCAGACCAAGTTTAAATCAGACTCTCATGGTGTGGTGTGCACTGCAGTAGCAGTTAAAAGTTTATTCCTAGCTTAAGAAATTTGATTTTAACTTGAAAAATGACAAAATATCCCTCAGGTCTCACATTATCACTTGGATCAATAGAGCTGCTGCTTAGACTGCCATTCAGAACGTCCTAATGTGAAAGATATACCTTTCATCAAAGTGATAGTTATGTGACTCATTGTGATTAACTTAATAGGCAGCTTAGAAAGTCTTAAAATAGAGATGCTTAATAAATGTAAGCATTTGAACACTGACTTGTCTCTAGGCTAAAATAACACATATGGATTTGAAGTGGAGATTGCATATCATTTTCCTTCTGTGGTTTGTGTATATGAAGTGCCTTCTAAATCCATGTAGGAGAAGAGTTGTCCTGCAAAAAAAGTTTGGATTTCATTGGCTGGCAACAGGGATTAAATAAGAGGAGAGAACTGGTTCAACCATTCCCCTATATAGCACACATTGGCGGAACTTAAGGAGAACGCATTGATTTTTATGCATTACCTAAACCAAAGACAATAACTTTGACATGGATGCTGTTTCATGATAAATAGTATACTTAGGTATTTTCAGACAAGATGCTACCCCGCATGGCCACCCATGAGCCACAGATCCGACCGCCTGTCTGAAAGTGAAGCAGCCAGATGCGCGATCCCACGAACCACGGAGCATCCACTCAGCCATTCACAGAGTCATGCCGGGAAATCCAGCCGTGTGGGGCTAGCCAAATGTGCATCGGCTGCATCCATGGTCGGGGTAGCCATGCTGGAAGCTGCACGTTGATTTTCTCCCCATGCAGTCCACATGTGTGGGTGGTCCATGGCAGCACTATGCAGCAGCCATGAACCCCCCCCCCAATCGGTTTGCTCATCTGAAAGCACTCCTTGGGCATGATCCAGAACCCCTACATGCGCACATCTGTGCACATACATGTGTGTGAGGTCCATATGGTTTCAGCATGCTTTGCACATGCACCACAGTCCCCGTAATGGGGGTTGTGCGCGGGTTGCGTGCACATGTAAGCGTGTGTTGTGTGTGCCCCGTGTGTGTGTCCACAGGGCTTCAGATCAGCCCCCTTGTTTCTCCATGGGGATGGCCACCTTTCCATGCCTTCCCATCTCAGCTCCCCCTCTGCCTGACATTCTCCCTGTTCTGATTGTCTTACATCCTGGCTGTCGCCCTAAATGAAACTGCAGTTAGACTGTATAATAGTTGTGACGTGAGGTAAGAAAATTCTTAAGAAATTTTACTACACCTACTGGGGGTGTAGTAAAATGGAACAGGCGGTCCCAGATGTGAGAGCACTGGCCAGAGCTGTTCAAGCTCTGGCTATGGAGATGAAAGACCTTTGGGAGTGACAGGGAGAGGTAGTGGCGGCAAGTGTGCCTCCCCCTGTCCAGAGAACCTAAGGGACCCAACATTGCCAAATTTAATGGGGATAGATGCCACTTCCAGAACTTTATGTGAACTGACCTTTACAATGCAGCCCTTGACATATTCCACTGACCAATTAAAGGTTGCATTCATTATTGGACATCTTGAGGGGTTGGTTCTTTCGTGGGCTGCCCCTTTGCTAACAAGCAGTAGTCCCCTTCTTTCAGACTATGCCACCTTTAAACAGAAAATTGCATTTATTTTTGACTACCCTCATAGCGTAAGGGACGCTGAGACAGCCATTTTGACTCTAAGGCAAGGCAGAAGCCCCTTATTAGTGTATGTCACTCGGTTTCAACAATTAGCCATTGATTTAGGGTGGCTGGATAAGGTCCTTTGGGTCATGTTTTGTAATGGACTTTGTGACAAGTTAAAAGATCAGCTACCATATACTGGTTTGCCAAATACCTGGGGTGAATTGGTGACTCTTACGTTACAAATAGACGAGAGGTTAGCTGAGTGATGTAGGGAGAGATGAAAAGAGGGGGATCATGGGTTGCCCCCTAGACATCCTATGGCCACGCTGTCTCGAATGGACATGAGCAAGGTAGATGAACCAGAGCCTGTGCAATTAGGGACTTCGCAAGGTCCCCTAGCCCCTGAAGAAAAAGAAAGGTGGCATTCTTCCTGTCCTATATTTTATTGTGGGGATGCCATGCATTTTGCTCACAACTACCCGTTGTAACCTGCGTTTCAACGTGAGGCGGGAAATGCCCGGTCCCGGGATGGACAGGGAGCTTTCCGATAGGTCAACCAGCTTTCCTGTTCCCTATTTCCACTACGCAACAACACAAACCCACCCCGGTGGGTCATGTCTGGGTCCCCTCACCGTGGAATTAGGAGCACAGCAGAGCCTTGTAGTCTGGGCCGTGATAGATTCAGGAGTGTTAGGGAATTTCATGGATTTAGGACTAGTTAGTAGGTATGCTATCCCTACACAAAACCAAACCAAACTCGAAACGGTTCATTCTATAGATGACTCTCCCTTGGTTTCGGGACTGATCACAGTACAAACGCAAGTGTTAAATGGCACTGTGGACACGCATAGAGAATTACTGAAGTTTGATGTTGTTTGTGCTCCTATTTTTTCTATAGTATTAGGGATGCCCTGGTCACGTCTTCACAACCCGCAAATTAATTGGCAGGATAAGGTGGTTTTATTTCCTTCTGCAAGGCACATTGCTTTGTGCATCGGCCTATAGAAAACCCAAGACACATGCAGTGTGTCTTTGAAACGATGATGGTTCCGTTCCTTCCTGTAGATTATCAGGCATTTACAGATGTTTTCAGCAAGAAAGAAGTCGCAACTCTTCCACCTCATCATCTGTACGATTGTCTGATAGAGTTGCTTCCCAGTACAAAGCCACCGTATGGCTGTATCTATGCTCTCTCCAAACCAGAATTGCAGGTTCTTCAATAATATATAGATGAAAATTTACGTTGAGGATTTATTAGGCACTCCTCATCTCCTGCGGGAGCTCCATTACTCTTTGTGCCTAAAAAAGACAGAGGGTTTTGTCCATGCATTGACTATAGAGGTCTCAACGCGATTACCATAAAGAATAGATACCCCCTACCACTCATCCCTGAATTGCTGAATCGGCTGTAAGGTGCACTATTTTCACTAAGCTGGATCTACGGGGGCTTATAACTTACTATGAGTTAGATCTGGAGATGAATGGAAGACAGCCTTTCAGACCAGGTATGGACATTTTGAATATCTAGTAATGCCCTTCAGATTGTCCAGTGCTCCTACTACCTTGCAACATCTGATAAATGGTATTTTTCAAGACATTCTGGACATATTTGCGATTGCCTATCTTGATGATATCTTAATTTTTCATCCACGGAAGACAGCCATGTCCGTCATGTTTGTACTGTGTTGGGTCACCTGCGAGACAACCAGCTGTACTGCAAGTTGGAGAAATGCTCTTTTCATCCACATGCTGTGGAATTCCTAGGGTTTCTAATAACACCCCAAGGCATCTGCATTGATGACAAGAAGGTGAAGGCTATTCAGGAGTGGCCCCTGCCACAATCAGTTACAGCCTTACAGCGATTCTTAGGGAGTGCAAACTATTGTTGTCAGTATATTCAGGAGTATGCCTTGATCACTGCCCCTCTCACGCAGTTGTTGAAAAAAGTGCAGCCTTATGCATGGGTCAAAGACCAGCAGACAGCCTTTGAAGTACCAAAGTGTGCCTTTACGCAAGCCCCTATTCTACAACATCTGAATTTTGAAAAATCTTTTATGGTAGAAACGGATGCATCAGGAGTAGCTATAGGCATAGTATTACTACAGCCAGCAGAGGAAGGACGTAATTCCCTAGCCTGCGTCTTTTATTCATGTCAAATGACAAGTGCAGAAAGAATTTACACCATCTTAAATCATGAACTATTAGCCATTAAGGCTTCCTTCAAAACCTGGTGGCACTATTTAGAAGGAGCCCGATACCCCGTGGTCATAATTACAGATCATAAGAATTTAACGTACCTGCAAACTGCACGTATTACAAACGCGAGGCATTCCTGATGGACGCTCTTTTTTGCCCATTTTAAGTTCCAAATTCAATATTGACCTGGTCATCAGAATGTCCTTGCAGACGCCTTGTCCCGATGTTATGAACACACCAATGGTTCAACCGACCTAGGTAACTTAGTAATCGACCATAAGGTCTTCGCAGCCACCTGTGTATCCCACCCTCACTTTAAACGACTATCTCGTCAAAACATGACAGTGGCAGCAAATCCGGCATACACATCCCAACAAGGGTTGTATTTTAGAAAGGACAAGATAGTTGTACCCCGTAAGGGTATATATTGAGAGATGGTTTGACTTCTTGAACCATAGCTGTGTTGTGAGTACTCCTGGGTGACTGTGTGTATGAGTGTGGGATACTGTTGGTATTTATATATTTACTTTGCCTCCCCCTACCTGGTTTCCATTCCTGTGTACATATTCCATCCTAACCTTACCCCTTGCCCTGGGTCCCTTTCTCCCCCTTTCCACCACCTTATCACCTGCCCTTCCATTGTGTGCATGTGGGTGCAGGTGTATGCTAGTGAGAGGCGTTGCACCATTACCACCTCCCAGTGATGATCTTCAGCTGGGTTTGTGCCCATTAGCCACTATAAGATCCTGAGGGACTAGTTTGGTGCACTCCACACCTAGTGGATCCAGAGCAGGTGAGTCCTCCCTTGTTCTACCCCCTATTCCCCACAATATCTCAGAAAGGGAAGTAACTTGTTATGCAGCTCAGCATTGTACTGCGGCAGCTGGTGGTATTTTGGCAAGTGCGTTACCCATCAAAAACCTTAGAAATGTATACGCAAAAAACCTATCGGTTTAAGGCAGAAGTTAAGGTGGGTACAAATTCACTCATACTCCAAAAAACATAGAAATTGTAGGTTAAGGTTCCCGCCTTAACTTATGTGCCATTTAAGCAGCAAAGAGGTTGCACAGTCTCACATATTGTGCTTGCTTACAACTTGTGCTCCATGCACCCTCACTTTGCCATGGTCTTTCAGTCCCAATTCTCTTCCTCTGCAGGTTGGGGGTAATACTGAAGATGGGGCAAGGAGGGTTTGGTTTGCAGAGAATGGGACACCTGAATACTGGAAGGCTGTATGTGGGGCCCAGAAGGTTGGTTACCTATGTGCCATTTAAGCAGCAAAGACTTTGCACAGTCTCACATATTGTGCTGGCTTACAACTTGTGCTCCATGCACCCACACTTAGGCAGTGGGAGAAGTGTTTTCCTCGTGAGGAGGAGGAAGTCAGGTGTGCTGTGTTTATGGATGACAGTGTTGGGAAGTAGGGGGTATGCACAAGGATAGGGTGTATTTGCTAAAGAGCAAGAGTTCTCATAGCTCACACTTGGTATTTCCAGTGCCTCTTTCTTCCATCCCCGTTATCCTTCCACCCCTGATTTTTCATTTTGGTCACTTCCCAGACAACTCCTTAGTCCTGACCCAGAACAAATAAAGAGCTTATAGTAGTTACCACAACTCATGAGTACTCAGGGAGGGGAGTGCAGACTACTGCAGTACACATAACTGAGCATTTCCAAACATTGTATTGGAAAGGATTATCCCGATTTTCAGACAACCCTTGCAATACTTCTCTGTCCTTTCCCCATATATACACATACTTCATATCCTTGTGTGCTCCTTAGTTTGGCCGAGGTGTGGAGAACACCTCGGCCTAACTGAGAAGACGAAACTACAACAATGGATGTTCCTCTGTAAACTCATTACACAACACCCTCCTCACGAGGAAAGACTTCTCCCACTGATCAACTGCTCCACTCTTTTCTGTGTGTACAAATCCCACATACCATACACAAATGCAAGGAAAATTAGCAAGCACAATATATGAGACTGTGCCACATCTTTGCTGCTTAAATGGCACATAAGTTAAGGTGGGAGCCTTAACCTACAATTTCTATGTTTTTTGGAGCATGAGTCAATTTGTACCCACCTTAACTTCTGCCTTAATTAAGAATACATTTAAACAGCCTCAATACAATTAAGCACCCTAAACATCTAACCTGTAACCCCCCATGACTTCAATCTGTCAACCTCAAAAGGCCAGGTATATGAATATATACCAGACCTTTCCCACCCTTTAACCCTCCTCACATTCCTCCCCCCCCATTCCATATCCTCCATACGGCCTGTACCCCTCTTCCCCCTCAAGGGGTTGCCACATAACACACACACATCCCAACCTTATACCTGATTACTCTTTTCCAAAGGAGAAAAGCCCGTGTAACAAAAGTACTCCAGGGTGGTTATATTTAGCATGGCCTGGCAGCTACAAGGTGAAATGTACAGGTAAATTCATAAGGCTGTAAGAAAGGTAATATCACCAACCACAACTCTAAACTGAAGAGGGCTCAAAAACCCTTTAACAAAAACAAAGGCCTTCTGTACACTTATTTTCCACAGAGATGGACAGATAAAGTGCCAGGTACATCGCTGGCGCTATATAAATGCTTATAATAATAATAATAATAATAATAATAATAAATTAATAATTGACCCTCACTGCCCCATCTAAGGCTTAGGTATATCTTTCCATAGAGATCATCTATAAACAGGGACCTGTGTTCGCTGCAAACAGGGTCCCTATCTATAAATCTCAAAAGGAATTTTGGCCATGAAGAATCTTTTCCACTGCAACATGCTTGAGATCTTGAGAGAAGCACTTCTGGGAGAATATGAGTTACTGTAAGAGGTTCAGAAGGATATTTTTTATACCAGCTGAACAGAACATTTTGTGCACGGTTTCACACAAAGAAGGATAATTTCAAAAAAATGGAATTTCAGCAACCTCACTGGGTGAAAACAAACGTGGCAATAACCCACTTTACTCTGCGACAGGCCGCCTTAGCCTGGGATTCACCTGCCCATCTGATCAATTGCCACTAGTTGTTTGCTCGCTACCACCCTGGGGTGGGCTGCTGACTGCTATGGGATGCATGGGTCGGTAGCAGTCAGACACAGCCCAATTATTTTATTTTATTTATTTATTTATTTGTTTAATTAATTAAAATTTATATCCCACCCCTCCTGCCCACAGGGCAGCCCAGGGCAGCGAACAACAATCAATAAAACAATTTTAAAAATGTAACAACAATTTAAAAATACAATATGTGGGGAACACCCCCCTCCCCCCTCGCCAAAAGCCTGACAGAACAGCCAGGTCTTACATACATGCCATAATAGCAGGAGAGTGGGAGCCAACCGAGCCTCCTCCGGGAGCGAATTCCACAGCACAGGGGTGGCCACCTGCCTTGCCCGGGGAACCTCCAACAAGGCTCCCACGGACGATCTCAAGGGTCTTCCCTAGTGAAGACCCAGCCACCCCAGGCTAACCGTCTCTCTCCTGTCTGTTACAAGCCCATCCAGTCCTGTCGCAAGTCAAGGTCGGAGGATTAGGCCCAGAGGAGCACATTCACCCCAGCCCGCCAAACAGCTGAGCCGGATGTGTGGGGGGTGGAGGAGCACCCTCATCCCAGCCTGTTGAACAGCTGATGGGGGGTGCCTGGAGAAGCACCCGAACAGCTGATTGGGGAACACCTTCAGCCTGAGAGAAGGCACACCTGTGGTCCCATTCCCCCCCCCCCCCTTTGCTGTTTGGCGGCAGCTCTTCTCAAGGCCTGATCCTGGTGTGCAGCAGGGGTCCAGGAATCCTGTCCTGTCCTGTGTGGACAGCTCCTTGGGCTGACCCTTGGAGAGAGCTGTGACAGCAGCCACCATGCCCTGGTTATGGCAGAGAGGGCTGCTTGTGTGTGTACCAGATGGCAGCCTAGTAGGGCTGTTACTCACCATAACAGCGGTAGCGGGGGGGGGGGCAAAAGGGCCGGCTACCTGTTGGGAAAGACTTAAGACTGTGTGAGGCATGGCAGAAGCCAGCCTAGAAGAGGCAGAAAGCCTCAGAAATGCATTAGCTAAAACCAGCTGCAGAGACTTACAAGAGTTTAAGTAGAAAGCAGTCAGCAAACTGTCAATTAGCTGCTTGTTGGTAATTGGCCTCAGTTTAGCAGTGAGGTACTCAGCTGAAAGGAAGTTGCTCAAGCAAAGGAAGAGGAAGTCACTGGGTGTAGTTAGTTCAGCCTAGCCATAAAGCAGAGAAAGAAGGAGAGGAAAGTTAGTCTGTGGTTGGACGGACACAGCTGAGGAAGGATTTTTCTGCTGTGTCTGGCAGTTTACGTGCTCGTAAGGCAGAGGAGACCAGATAGTGGTTTTGAGCCTGTTACTGGTTCCAGGGAGAGCCTGGGTCTAAACTGCCACGCCGGAAGGCTTGAGACAAGCAAGGAGTTGATGCGGCGCCTGACTGAGAGGATACCCCTAGACGAGGAAAAGGTCAGCTTCCAAGAGTTATGGGCAAGCTGGATATTGTAACGAGAGTAATAAGCACAACCAGAGACTGAACTCCAGGCTATAAGGACTTCGGGAGTTATTGTGTCAAAGGCTGAAACTGCGTATGGGCTGGTGACCTGGCCATACTAGCCTGAGACCATATTGTGAGATTGCTAACGTATTAATAAACCACTGTTCTGAGAGGATTCCATTTCCTAGGGCTGAGTTTTGACTTTGAGGGGCTGCTCCTGACAACACTTCTCCATGTCACCACTAAGCTGTTACAGTGTGAACAGCCCTCCCTGCTGACCTGAGAAGTGGCAGCTGCAGTCATCCTCCCCAGGGAGGCAGTTTGTTGCCGTCATGTCTGTATTCACCCAGTGAAGGAGCAATGAGTGATTACATATGTATGTGTAATAGGGAAATGTGCCATCCCAGCCACATCTGACTGATTTCCCATTGTAGCATTTAGCAAACTGACATTGTTGGGGACAATGAGAGTTTGCATGCTTGCTTTTTTTCTATGGGTCCAGTCTTATTCCCATGAGTGTCACTGTCAGTGGAATCGGGCCAACAGGAGCACTCCTCAGCTCCTGCCCGTTCACCCCCTCTCTTATATGGGTGCAGCAGTTTTAGATTCAGGAAAGTTGGGACCCTATGAAAAATGGTGGCATGGGCCCCCTCTTACCATAGGTAAGTCTTCTGGGCACAAACTAACTTGCCCGTTAAAAGAACTATAGCTTATTATTGGCTGTCTGTTATACTTTTTCCTCTTGATAGCTTCGGATATCATACTTTACTAAAGTGTGCAAATAGTAATGGGTATTCAAAACCATCCAGGTTACTGGCTCGCTGGGTTTTTCCCAGGAGTTTTGCAGGGGGCTCACCTACCAGGTAGCTAGGGCTTTAATTAAAAAGCCTGTTGAGGATCAGGAGCAGCAAAATTTATACTGTGTTAGCTAGTCAGAAAATTTCTGTTTTATAATTGGTTCTCATTGGATCATACTGGCGCACGTTATTTGAATACTCTTACAATATATAAGTATAGGCAAGTTTACACACTGGTTCGATTCTGTTTGCTTCCCTCGGCCGTTACCACGGAGAGATATCAAGGTATTCCATTTAAAGACAGAGTATGCCAATAAAACTATGTTTCAGTGGAATCTATTTTTCATATTTTGTTTGATTGTAGATTGTATACTGCTCCCAGAGAGAAATTTTTGATGCCTCTAATGCTTCTTATGGGGCTCTGTTTGCACCAGAGGGCTCTGATAGGCCTCTTGCAAGGTGATGACCCAGAGGTTACCCCTCGGGTTGCAATATTTTTGTTAGCGGCATTTAAAATTACAATGGCATTGGTTAACAATTGTTTATGTAATTATTGTGTTTGATATTTATGTACTGTTTATATTGATGTGTATGCGATGACCTGTGGCCAAGCTTAATAAAGCTACTACTACTACGACCCCCCCCCCCCCCGATTAGCAGATGGAAAATATGACTGCAATTAATTTTTGATGCTCAGTGAAACATAACATCCCCTTCAGGGACTGGAGATCTCTGAATTCCAGGACTTGGGGGCCTGTACATTGTTGTGTTTAACTTATTCATAGGGACAATGTGTTGACGACCTGCTCCTGAATTACCGTAGACCTTCCATAGGCCAGGCCCAAGTTTGAGGCTCTGGGCTTCTTAAACTTGTGTTGTCATTTCAAATTTATTCATGGACTCTAGGTTTTAGGGGCCCTTGTACCTTTTGCTCCCCAGCACCTGGGTCTTCCTGGCTCTATGTGGGTGCATTTCTGTCAAGGTCTTTCTATTCTGCTTATTTTTGTGTGTCTCATTTCATGGTTTTGCTTTCATATGCAAAGCTTTGCAACTTTTGTCTTGCTGCTGCCTTCTCTGTGGCTGATCAGCAGATAGGACTTTGAGTAGCACTTCCCCTCTTGGCATGGACCCCTTTTCTTCAGCCTCTTTCTGCCAACTTTTTTCTTAAGGGTTTATTTTGACAGTAGTTGGTTTTTCTTTTTTCTTTAATTAAAAACATGTCTATGCTTCCTGTCAGAAATTCTTTAGTAGTAAATACTTTGCTGAGAAAGTGTTGGGGGTTACAGTTTTACCAATAAACATTTTATTACAGGCTTAACACTGCTAGCCCATGCAGAATTATAGTAAATATTGATTGCAGGAAACTGAACAACAGTCTTAAAGACATGTTTCTAGTTTGAAGAATGTGAGAACGTTGGTAATTTGTGGTACATAATCTTTCGTCTGAAGTAGCACAGTGATGTTCCATATCAAGTGGCTGATCCTTACTACTGATTTTGACTGGAATGCTCATATGGATCAGCGTTTCAGTGCATAGAAATAAACAATTTTGCTGTTTGGATCCATAGTACCTAAATGGTTATTTACTTAAAAAAAAAAAAATACCCAAAGGAAATGGGTTTCTAAACATACCTTGTTCAACTTTCTTTGTGGCATTGCCCTCATCATGATGGATTACGTATCCTACATGGACACCCCAAGAGCACCGCCTGTGTGTTTGTCTTTTAAAATAAACATCTGATTTCCCGCTCCACAAAAATCTCTTCCTAATCTGTGCTCTTTGGTGAATACTCATTTGTAAGTCACATAAATGTTAATAAACGTTATGGGCCTGTTGGCTAAGGAAAACAAGCAGGCCCTTTAAATGTAGTACTCCTTTTTAATCTCACCTTTTTGAATTATTTTATTATTCAAATTTAATCTTACAGCACTTACTGGTATAAAATATTGTACTTTTATAAGCATGAAATAAGTAAGGGAATTAATTATCCATTAATAGAGCGTGGGAATGCTCTTATAGTTAAGGTGTGTTGCACCCTCCATTATAAAGCCCCAACATTCTGTTTGCTATAGAATTGGCATGATTAAAGTTAGGATAGTGAAATTTGTAGTGATGGATCACTGGGGCAAGCGGTTCATGCTGTGCAAATATCAGCAAAATCAGTTGGATAACAGGTGAGATATTGCAGTTTGACATTTGAACTTTGAAGCATGTTTTTTCAAAAGTTAGATCGTCTCGATCTCCGCAGGGTAAAGAGGTTTTGTGTTGGTTGGGAGGAGGTGTAAGCCTTTTAGAAAATTAAAGGAGGCTGGTGGGGTGTGCCTTTTGGTTTAATTTTTGTAAATCTGGTTAGTAGTTTAAGTTATGACATCTTGAAAATTAAATGTTAGCCTATGGAGACCATCCTGAGTGTGAAGTGCTTGCGAACATTGTACATGTAATGCACAGACTGTTTAAAAGCAACCAGTCTTGACTACTGGGGACTACAACTCCCAGCTGGCACTACTTGCTAGAGCCTATCAGTGCTGGGGGAAGAGAGGGAACTGCACCTCCCAGGGGGCAGTGTGAGTGACTGGTCAGCCATATTTACAGCTGATCTGGTGGGAGAGGAGGAGAGCAAGGCCTGTGGAAGGGAGAAAGCTGAAGGTTATTCTGATCTGATCCCACACAGCAGGTGCCTTGACTTGGGGGCCAGGGACGCTGAGATGGCTAAACAACAGAGCTAGCTAATCCCGCAGTGGTGAGTGGGGTGGCTGATCTTGCCCCCTAAACCTTCCCAGAACCACAGAGCACATGGATTTCAGTGACAACCCTTCCCCCTGCAAAAAGTGGGCTGCGGCTCCAATGGGGCGCCCTATTGGAGGACAATGGCTGGGGCCGGAGCACTGGAGTTTGCCTGGGATAGTCTCAGCTGCAGGAGGAGGGCAGGAGTTTATCCCAGAGACAGGGACAGGAGGCTACAGGCGGGATGGAATCAATCTTTTTTCAGCGCTTCTCCCTCCGACTTTCCCAACCCCACTAAGGAATGAGGGACAAGTGGATGCTCTGGGCTGATACGGTGGGCATTCTACAGGAGGGGGGCAGGGAGATGGCGTGGTCCTGTGCAGAACAACCCTGTGTGACAGAGTGGCAAGTGTAGTCCTCTTGGGTGAGCCTCAACCCAGGGAGGGAAATCCTATGGGGGGAGCAGGGAGGGAAGGAGCATACTAGAGGTGGGACCCCGGGCCCATTACCGGCTACCGGATTTACCGGTTACCGGTTCTCAAAGAACCGGATTCCCGGATTAAATCCGGTATACCGGTACCGGTTTTATTTCATTGAGTTCAATGGGGCACTGTGTCCCCATTGAAATCAATGAAATAAATTAATTCCTCCCCCCTCCCCCTCCCAGGCTGCGCGGGTGGAAGGGGGGACACCCCCCACCCACCCTGCCCAGCCTGGATTTTTGTTT
>QEPC01013002.1:8233289-8243708 GCA_003113815.1 Sphenodon punctatus | reverse complement strand
GGGGGGGTGATTTTAATCCCCCGCCCATTTATTTATTTGTTTTTCTAGCCCTGTTTTATATGATGTGTTTTAGATGATGTATTTTATATTTATATTTTGAAGTGAATTTTAATATTTTATTATTGTTGTTAGCTGCCCCAAGCTGCATTGCAGGAGGGGGCGGAATATAAATCTGTAAAATAAAATAAATAAATAAAATAATTGATCGCAGACACCGCAGAGGCCTTGTGGTGGCACCCCCAGGAAGACATAGACCCACCTGCCACGGTAGGAGAGCTGCCAGCACAACACCACCACGGAGCCCTCCAACAGGTGCCACTGCCCCCTCCCCAGCTCGTCTGCCAACCCTGGTTTCTCCAGCAGCAACCCTACCCTGCTCAAGGCCATATAGGCCCCCTCCCCCATAGCCCCCCAGCAACACCAAGAGCCCCCCCCCGGCCAGCCTGACCCACTCCCGGTTCCCCTCCATGACCCCCCCTCCCAGGCCCCCAGCCACCCCAGAACATCCCAGCACCCCCAGCATTCCAACTGCCCAGGCAGGCTGCTCTGCATGGTCAGATAAGCACGGGGAACAGGGGGTGGCCAACTGACACAGGGGGAGGGGGGAACACAGGACACGGTACCCACCTGACCACAAGAATGGGCAGTAAAGTATTTATTTATTTATTTTATTTTATTTTATTTTATAGATTTTTATACCGCCCCATCCTGCAATGCAGCTCGGGGCGGTTAACAACATGGGAAGTGGTGATGGACACAGGGAGGTCACAGATGGGAGCACCAGAACGGGGGCACGGAATGGGTACCCGCTTCCACTAATGTTGAGTGTCTCATCACAGTAGCTACCACCAGATCCAGCACTGGTGCAGCCGGTGGAGGAAGGAGAGCCTGGGCCAGGCAGCCGGCGGTCACGGTGGGCAGCAACAATACCTGTCTGCTGTGGAGTCTGTATAGGGGGATGCAAGTGATGAGAGGAAGCCTGCAGCAAGCCACAGTGATGGTTAATGGCAGGGAAACTGTGACAAACAGGTATGGGCCAGGCAGGCATGGCAGCTTACATGTGTGACCTATCATACCAATGCATCCCGGAGGGCACGGCCCAGGGTAAGGAACAAGGGGCCAGGATGGCCAGTTCAAAGGTCAGGGTCATCACCCACAGTGATGGAGTGCTGAAGGTGACAGTTGGTCGTGTCACTGGCCACAGTTGACCACCAGCTGGTGGGACTCGGGCTGCACCAAGGGAGGATGCTCACCCTGCATCCACAGCCAAGGAGGATTGGGAACACACCACAGGGGGTCCCGACCAGTATGCAGGATGACACAGAACCCACAGGTATGGGTACGATGGGCCACAGAATCCGGTAGTGGGGTGCATGTGAGAGGACAGCGGTCTATCCACAGGATGTTATGGGGGAGAGGGATGGGAGTGCACTCTGTAGAGCCCCAGATGCCGGCATGGAGGGGATGGAGTGGTGTAAGATTACTGGGATGTCAGATGATGGTGTGTGATGTCATGCCATCACCTTTCCATCTCCAACAACGGATGATGGAACTGGAGAGGGACTACTAGAGGACCCAGGGTGTTGACAACCCTGCAAACTGAACCCACCCCAATCCTCTCCAGGACATGTCTCGAGGCTCTACAGGGTGCCATACTACACTTGCACAATGTGGATGGAAAGGTGTGTGAGAGCACTGACACACTACCATGGCCATTCGAGCTCCACTATCAGGGATACCTCACCGGTGGTGTAACGGGATGTGCAGTCCACAAGGTATTAGGGTGCAGCAACAGGCAACCCTGCCATGGCATGGGGGATCAGGGACCCATGCTGGCATGTCACTGGTCACCCATGCTGGTTTACAGACCTTCGGGGGTGCCCGTGCCAAGTAGCAAACAGGACGGAGGCAGGTACTGGGGTAAAATGCACTATGTAGTGATGCAAGGTTCAATGTGAAACGGGATCCTGGGTAGGTGGCATTCTATAGGCGACGGTCAGTCCTTGGCCAGTTGCGCAACAATGTGCCTGCATAGGGCGTCTTGGTTCTCCTCTGATATCTGCCTGAAGGCCCCACCCTGAACATGCTGGTACAGGGGCACCGGGCTCGCTCTTTGTACAGGAGGGGGATAGTCCAGGGCAGCCCCACGAGTCTCACAAATGTTATGGAGTACACAGGCTGCCAGGACAAGGATGGGGGTGTGCTGGAGGTCGAACTGGCTTCGGTTCAGCAAGAGGAGCTGCCTCATCTTGAGTAGGTCGAATGTCCTCTCCACCACGCACCGTGCAGAGGTCAGGTGCTCGTTGAAAAGCACCTGATTGGGGGTGTGGGCAATGGGATAGGATCTCATCAGCCATGAGGCCAGAGTGTAGGCGGGATCCCCTATAACAACCAGTGCCATGGGAACACCCTTGATAATCCTGTACATATTCGGAGCTATCTCCACATCGAACATCCTGGCATAGAATGGGGAGGAGAGCAGAATCCGAGCACCATGGCTCCTCCCTGAGTGGCCCGTGTACACGTAAAGGAACAGACAACGGTGGTCTATGACTGCCTGCAGGTTCACAGAGAAAGCTTGCTGCCTGTTGAGGTAGTCAGTCTTGGCTTTGGGAGGGCAGAAGATGGGGATGTGAGTGCTGTCGATAGTACCAATGCAATGAAGGAAGCCCATTGCCTCAAAGCCCTGGATCACCACATCTGGATCCCGTAGCTGGATGACCCACTCCAGGAGGAGTTCGACAATGAGGTCACACACATCGTGAAGTGCCCTGTTCACTGTCGTTGCCCCTACACCGAACTTCTCTCTGACGTTCTGTCAGGAATCAAGGGTTGCCAAGCGCCACACTGCCATTGCCACCCACATCTTAGGGGGTAATGGGAACTGCATGTTGGTAATAGGGATGTGCGAACCCGGTTCGGGGGTTCGGGGTTAGGCCTGAACATGGGGTGTTTGGGCCATTCACGAACCCTCTGAATCCGAACTGTCCCGCACCTGAACCGGCCGAACAAAGTTCGGGTTCCGAACTTCTTCGGGCGGTGGGTGGGGGACGGGGGGGACCCGCTTTTCCCTCCCCCCTACAGGCTTCGTGGGTAGAAGGGGTGCCGGGGCTCACCTCCCCACCCACCCTGCGCAGCCTCGGGGAAATTTTTTTTTAAACCCCTCCCCCGCCCCAGGTGCCAGGACTCTGGCCACGGGTCTGGTGGCGGCGGCAGTGGGTCCCGCAGCATTCTGGAACGCTTCATGCCTAGGCCTTCCAGGTCATAATTTGAGAATGGCTAGCAAGTCCTGGGCTCTGATAGTACTCACTGCCAATTCTGCCCTCAAGATTACCTGGGGGACACAGGGGGGTAAACCAAGGTTTGCACGAAGAAAGCCATTTTGTATGCTTTCAAACTTGTGCAAAAAAGGGAGACCTCAAATAGCCACCGCATACAATAATTGCGGAATCACTTTGGCCCTAAACAAGGACAGAGCAGGAACGGCCAGCTTCCCTCCTTGAGAATGGAAAAAACTCACCATAGAGTTAGCAGTTTTGCGAGCCAGTAAACTGGCTGCTTCAAAATGTACAGACCATTGGCCTGATGATGAAAATACCCCCCCGCCAGGTACCTAAAAACACATACCTGTTCAATTACAACTCTGTCCATAAGCCATCTATACTGGCGACAGGTGTGGCCTATTACCAGAACCTTGGTCTTGGAGTAGTTGACACACAGGTTCTTCTGTTTACAATAAAGCAGGAACCTGTCCATACCCCTGCGTAAACCAATTTGGGACAGTGATAACAAGACTGTATCATCTGCATACAGCAGAATAGGTAACCTCCGAACATCCAACTTTGGGGCATGTGAATTGTTTTCGGCCATATAAGGGATAAGGTCATTAACGTAAATATTAAACAGTGCTGGAGCCAGCATGCATCCCTGGCGTACACCTCTACAGAGGGGAATGTCACCTGAAAGTGGCCCATTCCTAACAGGGCGAACCTGTAAAGCATTATCCTGATGGAGTTTAACAATCAAGTATAACAAACGCCCATTGATAGAGGACCCCCCAAGTTTCGGCCAGAGGCGTTCCATCGATAGTGTCGAATGCTGTCCTAAGATCGAGAAAACAGCAAAATAAAGAGATTTTCTTGTGGCATAATACATACTTAGTAGACAGATGCCTGGTACATGAGCGTGGTCCAACGTGGACTGGCCTGCCTTAAATCCGGCATGTTTGGGAAAAATGATATCATTGTCATCCAACCAAGCTTGGAAAGGAGATATTTACCATACAATTTCCCGACAATAGATAACAAGCTGATTGGACGGTAGTTGGAAGGGACTCCAGGGTCTCCTTTTTTAAAAATAGGGACAACTAGGCTCTTTAGCCAAGCTGTGGGAATCTGACCGGATGAATTAATAATCGTGAATAAGGGGGCCAGCAAAGAGGCCCACCAGTTGACATCATATTTTATCAATTCCAGGGGAAAATAATCACAGCTGGGGGCTTTGCCATTCTTCAGCTGGGTTATGAGATCAATAAGTTCCTCAACTGGGGGCCACTCCTGAAATCTGTTGTGGGGCTGGAGCTCAATGGCCCAAGGCAAATTAGATGGTTTGGAATACATAGCTTCAAAATGCTGCTGCCATTTTACCAAGGGAAGAGAACTTTTTTGCTCTACTGGGCCCCTCCATTTAGCACTAGCTATCAAAGACCAAAACCTAGCAGAGTCCTTGGACAGTGCGGCCTGGTGTAGTTGTTGCCACTTCTGCTTCAGGAACAGGTGTTTCTTCTCTCTTAATAATGTCCTATAAGTCCTCCTACATCTAGACATGAGTGATCTGTTGGATTTGGAGGGAAATTTCCCCATGCTCCTTACCATCTTCCTAAGGGACGCCCTCTCCTTAATACAGGTTTGGTCAAACCAAGGAGGGAGATGCAAAGAATTGGATTTACAGGGCTTATTGGCCACCAACAATGGGAAGAACATACTGGACAGTGTTTCAAAAGCTGCCACTGAATCCAGGGAGGCTGCTCGGATCTGGGCACATAGAGCCCCAATTGTTTCCAAAGAAATAAAAGCAAGAAAAGCTTTCCCCAACTCGGGAGTCCATTTCTTGTGAACGATACAAGTCGTAACCTGATCATGAGCAGGCTCATCCGGGATCATCCAAGCCCTGGGATCACGGCTAGAAGGGTCTCGAATTAGCAGAACTAGGGGAGAGTGCTCAGTTTCTGTGGCTGTAAGAACCTTTAGTTCCAAGGCATTAAACAAAAAGCCAGATGAAATTAAAATATAATGGATCACACTAGCACCTAGAACAGAATGGAAGGTGAAATTACCCTCCAAGTCCCCTGGTAGTAAACCATTCAAGATCACTAAATCGAGGGAACTTTGAAGGTGAGCCATTCTAAAGGCCCTAGGCCCTTTTATCTTGTCCATGGAGACACGAGTGTTGTTAAATGGAGGAATTATCGCCTCATCGGGTTCTAAAGTTACCATGGACTCTGCTGGGTTACCTGTACGAATGTTAGTGTCACCCTCCATAATCAAAACGGCCCTGGGAAATTTCCGGTAGGCCTCTTGGACTACTATCGTAACAAATGACCAGATGTCTTCAGTATAGTATAGAGATAAGGCAGGCGGGACATAAATATTGGCTATTAATAGCTCGAAACCCTGAGGGAAAACACAATGCTACAGGGCAAAATAAGAAGAAAAGTTCTCAATCAGTTTAACTCTGGTCTAGAGTGTGTGCAGCTGAGTGGAGTTAGGGGAGGGGAGAAGAGAGGCACCTTGCCTGCCTGTTCCCAGAGCTCATTGGCTGTTTCCATCCCCTTCCAGGTTTTTATACAGGGGCTGGGATCCTCTTGGGAGTCTAGAGTGTGTGCAGCTGAGTGGAGTTGGGGGAGGGGAGAAGAGAGGCACCTTGCCTGCCTCTTCCCAGAGCTCATTGGCTGTTTCCATCCCCTTCCAGGTACTTATACAGGGGCTGGGGCCCCCTTGGGTGTCTAGTGTGTGACACCCCACAGTCCCACATGCCTCTATCATCTTCTGCGCACGTTCCAGGCCACGCACTCCAATCACTCGGCAACACTCTGTGCTACCACACCACACTAGCCACATGCACACCCTGAACCTACCCCCTACCGCTGTCACACAGGTCAATCAACTGCTCCATATGCCCCCGGTTCGCACCCTCAGCTCCCTCTATCGCTCTCTCCACTCCACTCCACTCCACAACCACCACCACCAACACACCACACCCTTGCAGGTGACCCGGCTCCCATTTGTAGATGGATCCTCTGTCACGGGGCCTCAGCGTTTGGTGCAGCAACCTGGTTGTGGCATACGCACCTGTACGAGGTCTCCTTGATGCTACCCCTGTGCACTGGCCGGCACTAGTATGCTACACCAATGCTGCTGCTTTCGGTAGCCGTCAGGTACTGTCCTATGGGATTGCCTTGATTGCACACCCCTGTCCTTCCCCCCCTCGGTGTCCGAGCCCCACCACCATAAGTTGGGCACAGGGTATGCAGCTCGGGCCCCACATTACCTATAACACCTTTTGTTAGGTCAGCTGCCGTCCTGCTCTGATGTGACAAGATACGGCGGCCCCTTGATGGTTTCCCATCACATTCTCCCCCCGGGCCCTGGCCTGCCTACCTCCCTTTTATCAAACAGGAATGTGTCTGCCCTGTGTGTGGGTTCGAGGTTCCCAGACCCAGTGAGCCAGGCAACTATCAGCTGGCCAAGGTCACCCTTCTGAGAGCATACAGTTTCGGCTCCATCAGAGCTCATTCATTGCTGGTCACCATCCACGTTGGTTGTTCTCCAGCTCATTGCCTTTGTGCAGGCCATGTCCGGCCCATGTCTCCAATCGTTGGGCCAGTGAGGAGTGGCCGGTGTGCGCCACCATGCTGCTGGGAACCCTGTGGCAGAGCAGTGATGTCCACCTGTTGGTGAGTGATCCCCTTTCCATGGGCGATGGCTTCAATCTCCTGTCCTGTTACATGTGGCTGTTGGGCCACCCCTTTGGGGGCCTTGAGTGCCAGAGAACTCGGATTCATGCCCCTACGCCAACCTGTCCGTGGGCCCCCACCCGCTGTTGTGCTGCCATGGGAATCCCGGGAGCTTGCTGCTGCGTCAGTGTCAGTGTCAGTGCTGTTCCACCGGCTGCTGTAGGTGCTGGTGGTGGTGTCCTGAGTGTGGTTTGTGGGGATTGGGACTTGTGGGGCTCAGAGTGGTGTTAGGGCGGGGTGCTTACTCCAATGGGGGCACATTGCTATCAGCATGGTGGGTGGCTGCTGTTATGGCCATCCATACCTTAGGGGGGGTTCACTTCAAGTTCTGGCGATGTGCTTTGCCATGAACCTGTTGCTATGGCTGGTTTTTCAGTACTGTTATGTTTGCTTGGTTCCCCCTGGTGTCGGTGTTCTTCCCTCTGTTGTACTCCTCTGTTTGGGCCGTGTTGGGTTGGTGTGGTGTAGTTGTTTGGCAAGTCATGGGTCCGTTGTTGGGTGGACCCCCCTTCCCATGGTTGTGCATTCTATTAGTGGGGCCTCTGTGGCTTGGCTCCTTGGTACCCTGTCCTCTGGGTCATACCCCCTCAGCTTTTTGCGTGGGTTCCCGTGTCCCCCCATCCTTGGCGTCCCATCCCAACCTCTCTGTTGTTTGTCGGGGCATGCAGGGGGGCTGCCTATCCTTGTGCACCTTGTTTTCTATGCCCCCCTCCCTTCTCTGCCATGGTGTGGGGCCAATCCTGAGACCTGTACATTCCTGCCCCATGCTTTGTGGCCAGCTTCTGCGTTGCAGCCGGTTTGTGTCGTTTGGCAGCACCTCTCCTTTCTGTGCCCTCCGATCCTGGCTCCACCGTCACCTTAGCTGTCCTATTCCTGCCGTGCTGTTTTGGGGCCGGGGGGGGGGTTCTATGGGTGGTGGTCCTTGTCGGGGTGTGTGTGTTGGTGCGATCCTCAACCGTTTCAGGGCTCGCCTGTTCTTCTCGGTGCCTGTGCTCGGTCCCGGCCCCCCTCCCCTGGTTGGGGTCTCCTTTCTCCCTTATCCTTCTGGTTTTCCCTGTGTGCTTGTATGCACTGTGGTCTGTGGGCGGGGTCTGAGTTTTGAGGGGTCCGTGGCTCCCAGCTGTCTGGCCTGTGTCTTGGGGCTTGACAGGGGTTGCTTCTTTGTATCTCTTAACATTCCAGCTCCCTCCTCCCCTGCCTGCTCAGAGTCTGGCTGTTTGTGGGCAGTGCTGTGTGCCGCAGCTTCGTTTGCCCTTGCTCGGCCATGTTGGAACATCACTGTGCTGGGCGCGGGTTTCCCTCCATTTGGTGTACGGGCATCCGTGTAAACGTTGTGGGTGTTTGTTCAGTGTTGCCCCGGGTGGGTGGGTGCCCGATGGGTGTGTGCCGGCGGCTCACATTCTTTCCCACAACCCCCCACGGCGGTGTCTGTGTAAACATCTCCCTGCTTGGTGCCACTGGGTGTGCGGTGGGTGTGCTCACCCATCCATCTCCACCCACCGGGCCCGTGGCGACGTCCATGTAAAAACGGCTTATCTATTGCAATTGTCAACAACATCTCCACACCAGCCTCTAACCTTAAAATTGAAGCTGAGACAATAGGCGCAAGTCCTAATAAACAGCACAAAAATTTGTTTCAAGAATATCAAAATGAGAGTTCATTGAATATCACCAAATTTCAGCACCATATACATTTGCTAAATAATGTTAGCACAAAAGGCTTTCAATGCTGTAAAAAGAGATCCTTAGGAAATACATAATGAAATCACTTGATGGCCAGAGCAGACTGAGTTGCTCTTAATTTTAGAAGATTAAGGTGGCAATTCCAGGTAAGAGAAGATGACAATACCACTCCCCAATACTTATAATTCTTAACCAATTCAAGCATGTTTGAATTTATATGCCAAGGATATTTCTTTGAACATTTGTCCCAATTAATAATCTTAGTTGAGCATTGCAGATTATGCAAGCTGAACGAAGAATTTATAATAAGGGGGCAACTTTAGAAAATAATGACTGACACCGAAATTACTCTCAAATGGCTTCTTAATGGCTTATTGTGGCTACACACATGTTGCCATTACTAATTTAACACATGTACTAAGCTGTTCTACTCCAGGAGTGTTGAAGTGCCAGAAGGAAGTAGTGTGCTCAAAGGAGCACCGTGTAAACAGATGGCGGTGGGGGGGGGATGGGTGTGCGTCCATGTAAACCCCACGGGTGGTGGGTGTTTGTGCATGCATGCTCCTGGCACACACCCACCTCCACCCACCGCACACCCGCCTCCACCCACGGGGCCCTCTGGTAAAATGGAGGAAGCTCCATGGGTGGAGGTGGGCGGGTGTCCATGTAAACGGACACACACTCACCTCCACCCACCGTGCCAAAACACGCCCCCCACCCCCATTCGTGTATTAACGGCCATAGTTAGGTCTTGGTGGGGGGTTTTGTGTTGACGTTTTCCTTTTCATGTTTTAACACCCCTCCCCCTCTCTGTTTCAGCTGTGCAGGAAATGTTTTTGAAGGGAGAGTCAAGAGAATTAAGTCTGGAATTTTTATGTACACCAGAAACTTGAATGTGTGGTGCAAGCTGATAGGGAATAATCTTGCCACACCCCTCTTTCTGTTTTCTTTCTAGACTTACTGCAATTATCTGGTTTAGGTCTTAGATTTATGGTGTAAGCCTGAAATTCTAGACCACAGAGACATGTGCAGATATATCTCAAACTGAAACATGAAAGGATTTTGGTTATTTAAGAACGACAGAGTACCTTTCAAATATTTCTTAGTGAAACAAACTGCAACAAAAGCAAGCAAACAAAAGTATTCCCCCTTTAAAATCCAGCTATAAGGAGGCTGTTGAATTTCTGTCCTGCTGCATATCTAATTTCAATACATGCTTTTTATGCATGAATACAAATGGCAAATTGGCCTAGTCTTGCATTTTGTTCTCATTGGCAGTTTTCAATGAAGGAGAAAGACAGTATCTATTCCTGACATATCTTCAGGGGTAAAACGTCAGAGGTTGGTGCACATAACGCCTGAGCAGAGGTATGTGCAACTCCTACTGCAGACTAGCCAATTAGAATCCTCATAGACACCAAGATCCATGCACATAAACCTCTGGATTTCTGCTCATGCAACAAAGTGTTTTCATGTCCAATTCATGTGCCTATGGACCTGATTCAAAGCAGGGTCGGCGGGTGGCTTTTTAGTTTGGAGGGGCAGTAAGGCCATCCAGGCCGGCGAGCCAGTGGGCAGAGCCAGGGCAACGGTAGGCGGAGCCAGGGCAACAGTAGGCGGAGCCAGGGCACAACCCAGAAGCAAGGAGTTCCCAGGGTGAACATCAGAAGATGGAAGAAAACACAGTAGTCTAAAATTCACTTCAAGCTTAAAATGAATAA
>QEPC01013002.1:8212143-8229983 GCA_003113815.1 Sphenodon punctatus | reverse complement strand
CCCAAGGATCACCTACCTTTGGTGCTCTGGGTGGCGGCGGCAGCGGCAGCACGGCGGTCCGGCGGCTTCAGCGATAACTGTGGCTGCCAGCTTCTGCGCTTACTAGGCCTTCCAGGGAAACCCGGAAGTTCCCCGGAAGGCCTAGTAAGCGCTGAAGCCGGCAGTCACAGCCAGCACTGAAGCCACCGGACCGCCACCGCCTCCCAGAGCGCCAAAGGTAAGCGATCCTTGGGTGGGGGGGTAGGGTGATCCCTGGGGTGGGGTGTGTTTTAAACCCTAGTACCACTACCCTAGTACCACTACCTACCAGCTGGTGTGGGCTCCGGGTTGCCGGTGGCGGCCCGGAGCCAGGGACTTCGGGGAAACTTTTTTTAAAAAAAAAAATCCAGGGTGGGTGGGGGGTGTCCCCTCTTCCACCCGCACAGCCTGGACAGGGGAAGGAAAAGCGTTTGGGTTTTCTTTCTTTCTTTTTTTACATTGCGGCCATTCATTTCAATGGCCGCAATGTAAAACAATCTGGCATGGGGAACCAGTACCGGTACCCCCAATATCCAGATTAATCCGATACTACTGGTACAGCAAAATACTGGCAGCATCGGATACCGGATAATCCGAACTTCCCACCCCTAGTCTGTTCTGCTGGCAGTGCTCTGGAATGTTCAGGAGTGCCGCTTGCAGGGCTGCCCTGGACCAGGACCAGCCTGCTCCAATTCAACATCTAGCGGGGTGCCTTTAGACTGACGGGCCACCCGGGGGTGAAGTGGGCTGGCACGGCCAGCACCGGTGCAGCCCATCCTAAAAACACCCATTGGCGTAGGTATGAATTGGATCAGCTCCAACATACACTTTGGAGGTTCTGCCCGCTATTATGCTACTGCTCCTGAGCTGTTGCTCCTCTCTAAACAAGTACAGTTTGTGTCTCAGATTCAGAGTCTGGTTCTTTGCAAGAGAATTTAAGTCCACTTAGAAGGAATTCAGATTTGAATCCAAATGTAAACAGTTCATCTCTGAATTCTAACAAATAAGATTGCCGTGAAGAATTATATAACTCTAAAACCTGACCTCTCTCTAAGAACAACCTCATCTTTATTGAGTATCCACTAGAGCCTTAAAACATCTATGCTCTGTAATTTTGTCAGACACACATAGTAAATGTGTCTAAACACAGCTACTGTGAAAGTCTGCGGCTGAGGAGCTCAGGAGTCACAAAGCCCATTAAGTACAGTGCAGCTAGGCCTAACAGATGTGGTTTGATTTTCATGTAGAGTTTTAATATTTATATTTATGTATTTAAATATAAACATTTATAAAAATCTTTTAATACAAAAAGCTTTAAACACACTTTGTGTCGTGAGCAGAAATCCAGAGTTTTATGTACATGGATAAATTTATAAATATTTAAATGTATATTTAAAATATTTTGGTGAAGAGGTGGCTATTAATTACAGTATATTACAGACTGCATAAATTAAACCAATTTTATGGCTTTATATTTTTATGCAGGATGATGTAAAAGCAGAAGAAAAAACTAGAATGAAAATAACGTCTAGCCAGACAATCCAGAGATTGTGGTCACTGTGTTGGTCGCAAAAGACAGAGAGACAAACTTTGTCTCTTAACCAGACAATGTAATGGACATTTACTTTCCAAATCCAGCTCTTTTTTGTAATGCAAATATGGTGTCGCTAAATAAGAGTGTTACTAGTCACAATTTACTGTTGAGCACTTAGGTGTTCTCCATTTTATCAGCAATTTCCCATTAACACATTGATGTTGACAGAAAAAGAGCAAGGAAGCCTTTGCGACTTTGCCAAAATGTCATAACAAAACCAAGGCTTAACCCTGTTTCTGAAGGATTGACTTTCAGGCAGGAAACAAGAGTTATTTTGGAAACCTAGCTAATGACACTCTAGCTATTTCTCCTGAGTGATAAGGTTGATGGATCCATACCATTTGTATTTATTAGCCTAATCCTTTCCCTCCAGTAGTCTGGATCCTGCATTTATCCTATAACACTGAATCAGTCAAAAATTTTAAGATTCCCCCCCCAAAAGAAAGCAGGCCTCCCCCCCCATTTTCAAATTTACCTTTCCCCCCATAATGGAAGTAGTTCATAAAACTGGCATTTTCAAAGGAACCGTAAAGAGTTAGGTTGGCAGTGGGTGGGGGGACGGGGGTGCGCTCAGTGTTCGTCTGTGCGAACACCGCGAGTGATGGGTGGGAGTGTGTGTGCACGTGCGCTCCCACACAACACCCACCTCCACCCATTTCCTACTCATCTCCACCCACGGAGCCTTCCGAAAAAATGGAGGCCCTTTTCACACAGACGCTCTAACATTGATAAAATGGGTCTTATATTTTATTATACATGTTGCAGGACTGCAGGTGTGCTCTATGGGTGCCCTGCAACATGTACAATAAAATGTAACCCCCATTTTATCAGTGTTAGAGCTCTGTGTGAAAAGGGCCGGAGGAGGGTCCATGGGAAAGGATACCCACCCACCTCCTCCCACCGCGCCAGCACACCCATCCCCCCACCCATCCCCGTCAGTGTAAAAATGGCCCATATTAAATATAAATTGTTACCCATTTGCAGATGGTGTTACCCCTCTAGGAATCCCAATACAAAGTTTAGGAACCTCTGGTTTAAGCCATTGATGGCATATGTTTAACCTATTTTTAAAGCTTTCAATTATTGGGACTCAACAACCTCTTTTCCATTGAGTTTCATTGCCTGCCTCTTCTTATGCTTAGAAAATTCACTGGGAACTGGGCATTCAGTTCCTTTGGGCTCTGTAGAAATCCCAGACAAATAAATAAATTGCAACTTGAAACATCATTTTGATATTTCTTAAGTTGCTTTTACTCATTGATCTCAGAGAAGATACCCCTATTTACACCAGTATGCTGGGAACAGAATTGCTTCCCTTGCTTCTGTAGTGTGTTCTTACTACACAGCCAATGGGACAAGGATACCTTTGGGTGATTTTAGATGTGCCGGCCTCCCTTGTTACCACTGTCAAGGATCCGTTTCTTTAGATGTGCCAGCCTGATTCCGCTTGGGGATCGGGGAGGGGGCGGGGCTGTGCGGCACGACATGCGGCCGCACAGCCCCGCTCCCCCCCACTCTCCCGGCCACCTGCCCTCCTGGAGACGGGTGGGCGCAGTGGCCAATCCACTGGGGTGAACATCTGGCGGGAACCCCTTTAGACGTTACGGGACCTCCTTCACCATGACTGTGGTAAAAGGGAGGCCCATAACGTCTAAAATCACCCTTTGTGTACAAAGTATACAATGAAAAAGTAAAAGACTCACAATACTACAAAAAGACACAAGCAATAGCCAATAGTACAGATGGTTAAGCTCAGGTCTGGTTTACTTAGATGTGCATATTGAAACTATAGCTAGAGATGACTGTAATAATAAATCATTACAGCAACTACATTGTTAAAGATGTTACTGGATTACAAATGTACAGGCCTCTTTATAGATGTTAAATATGTTTTTAACTGATTGTAAGAAGGTTCTAGTTAAGAGAAGAAACCTGCAATAAAAACATGATTTTACCATCTCCCAACACTTCTCAAAGGTCAAAAGGGCAGATAAACAACTTCCTGCAGCTGGGGCTACATCTGGCACACGACTGCTGTAGAGAGCGTGCTTTGGAAAGATAAACATATCAGCTTGTATCTCCTTGGTCTCCTACACTTTGGGATAAGGCTTAGGGACTGAACTTGGCCCTTTACCTTCATTGGTAATTAACATAAAATGTTTTCTCGACACTAATATGAATAAAATACCAGTTGCAGTTGCCTGGGGCCCTATGGTACATTTCCTTTGGTGCCAATTGTGGGGCTTTCTTTCTGCTTAGTATTTCACTCTGCTGGCTGCCCATGGGGGTGACTGTTTCATTGTACATCTATAATTGATATTTGGTTTGGCCTAGGTGTGCCACTGGGTGGTTCAGCTGATCCAGGGTGATTTCAGACATTACGAGATCACGCTCAACCACAGTGAACCACTGTCAATTCTGCGGCGGGGCCAAAGCGCCCTGAATGTCTGTTCGGTGGTCGCCAGATGTTCACCACAGTCAATACCCACATGGGGTCAAAATCAACCACGCTTCCGGAGCTCCATCCTGGACCATCTCTGGAAGCGTGGTCAAAGAGATTCCCAACGGGAAACAACAAAAAGTAATGTCTGAACGGCAACCACCAGCTGGAACCAAAGACAATGATTCCCAGCCGGGGACAAAGCACGCAGTGTCACTGCCAGGCAACCAGCAACAACACAGACCGGGGAGGGAGATTTAAAGGGCACACGACAGCAGCCGGGATGAGCCACCCTGGCACCTTCCGGGTGCTTTTACCATGGCTTGGCCCGGGATCGGCGTAATGTCTGTTGCGCTGCCCCGGGCCGTGGTCCGGTGGTCCGATTCCCTGCCGTGGTCCTGGTCCCGTCATGTCTGTTTGGGGCTTTCCTTGACCACAGGGGGTGGTTGATCTGTTCACCCCCGCCGGGAATCCTCTGTGGTGAATTGGGACTGCGTAATGTCTGAAATCACCCCCAGTCTCTAAAAGGAGAAATAAACTGTGAATCTGAACTTTAGTTTCCCATCAACCTGTAACAACTGAATAGACATTGGAGTGGTCTTAAACAGTTATCTGTCTGTCTCATCCAATTGCTAGACTTGCTATTTGCTTGTGTTTTCTTCATGTGATTTCCATACAGAGCTAGTTTGGGGGAGATCAGCTATCATATCGAATACCACATTCAAACCTTCAGCTCCGGGCTGGTCCATGCATATTTTGGCTCCAGGAGAGAATCCGGAGGCCAAAATATGCATGGGGTTTGGCCAGTGCGAAAGCCTCCACCCTGTGTGGCTTTGCTGGAAAACACCCAGAAGAGTGCAGAGCAGGGAAATCCAGATCTGTACTTTTCGGGGTAATTGCTGGCAAAGCCATGCAGGGGTGGAGGTGGGGGCTTTTACACCGGCCAAATCCCACGCGTATTTTGGCTTCCAGATTCTCTCCCGGAGGCATAACCTGCATGAACCGTGGTCTTAGTCAGGTCATTTCTAGAGAGTATTAACAGCTACAGCAGAAACAGAGAACCTTTTTTGTACAAGCTACACAGGTGGATAGGAGTTGGGGATAAGGGTGCTGGAGGGGTGTGCTCAGGATGGGGAAGGAAGGTGAGGATCCAGATTATGGATCTGCATAATTGGGTGTTTTTAAACAAGGTTTGAGGGGCTGTATGTCGTTGTCTGCTGAGTGGCACAGCTGCAGAGTGCCCATGCATGTAGAGTGAGTGGGGACGGATTCTAACGGGCAGCTCCCTGGGTGGCCACCATGGTGATGCAGGTAGCCTCCACGCACTCCTGCCACCACGGTCCGCCCCTGTAAACAATTTACACGGGTGACTGTTCCCCATTCCAAGTTCCACCCAACTGCTCCACCCTGCCTTGACTCACAGCTGTGGACACCATGGAAACATGAAGCTGCAGCAGCCAGTAACCCCTTCCTGCCCAGGAGCTGCTGCAGCTGCTGGCAGTCACGGGCAACAACAGAGGCAGATACCGGGGGGGCGGGGGGGATGCAGGTAGCTGCTATCTGAGCTGCTATCCTCCATAGCGTTGGCTCTTCTCTCGTGCATCCCGAGGAGGGTTTGGTGTTCTTTGAGCCACCATGGTGCTGTATTTTGTGTGTGTGTCCTTTAAGAGCTCCCCAGAGAACTCCCGGTGGGACCAGGGAAATGGCCAGCCACAGACCAGGCTGATGGCATGGGTGGGCACCCTGGTTCATACAGACAGGGAATGTGCACCTGCCCCCATGCATATGTTTGACTTGCCCCACATGGCACACTCCAGATTTTTTGACTGTGCCTCATGAGTAGCCATGAGTGGGTGCTGTGTGGCTCCCAGGAGAGTGCATCCCCATGCACCACCTTCAGATGAACAGTTGGATGCATGGTTAATGGGTGGCCATGGGTGGTAGCAGCTCGTTTAAAAACACTCATTGATTCATCCCCTACCCTTAAGTGCGCACACTCATTTCTGCTACCTTTCCTTGAGCTCCTTCTTTCAGTTCTAATTTATGCATCTCAAAGGCTTGCACATTCTCACCAAAAGTAGTTGATCCAATAAAAGATATGATTTGAACTATTTAGGGTAAAAACGGACATGACACTGGCCTGCTGTGGCCTGGGACCTGTTGGCACGTGCCGCCAGATGTTGACCTGAGACTGTCCTGGGGCAGGTAGGCAGCTAGTCCAGGCTGCGTCCTCGGAAAACTCCAAGGTCACAGCCCAGGCTAAGGGCTGCCCACGTGGGCCAACGCAGGTCACAGTAGCCCAGCATGTCTGTTCTGCCCCGCCTTACCTGTCGTGGGCCACCATGGCTGACCATCATTGGCTGCCAGGGCTGTCCTTCATGGTGGGCGAGCACTGGGGGAAGGGCAGGACCGCCCACCCACATGTTTGTTGAGCTCCCTGTCCTAGCCAGGCCGTGCAGGCAGCAGGTGGCTCTCCGGCTCCGACCCAGCCTGGGGAGGGGCGATAGCTTTCCTGCCCCTAGGCCAGGGAGCTGCTGCACTGGCCACATGTCTGTTTTTACCCTTTATCTCCATCTCTTATATTTGGGTCCAACATGGCAACCACACTGTCTCTAGATTAAACTAGAAAGACATTTATTTCTCTATATAGGGCACGTACAGAATGTCATGATTTCCAACATAAAGTCACTGTGAGCTGAGCCATTGACTTGAATAGATGGAGAACGATGCCTGTATATTTTTAGATTTGTTTAAAGTTTATCCATAGTATTCTAAGCACATGTACAAAAAATGCCCATAGTTCTTGTATGCAGATGTACAAGCAAAGTGTGCACTTACCCTAAAGAAAGACTTCTGAGAAAGATTAGTTTTGCAACTTATGCTGATTATCAGCTAATTCAGATTTCCATGAAATAAAAGGCAGGAGAGAGAAGCATATTTTGGTCTAGACACTTCATTGAAAATCCTCTTCTATCAGCTTTATCCCATTTCAGCCCACATGCTGTTAGCTCAAGTCTCCCTTCTGATATAGTGATATGCAGAATGTGTCCTACAATGGAAGAAGGAATACATCTACCAAACCTCGAATTCTGCTCTGCCCAAACTAGGCATGTCAGTGGCTCTGCCCAATTTTGTAACAGGAATTATGACTGGTTCTGCAACAACCAGTTGAAAATCATGTATCATAAATGGGCAAGCCAGAAACATTCTGAAAATCTCTCCAGCTCACATGCTCTGAGATAAAGGTCACTTTCAGACGACCCCCCCCCACCCGCACGCATAATCTGGCTGGGGGGGATGCATAGCCAGGATATGTGCAGGGATCAGCTGGTCTGAAAGCCCTCCCCCACCCCCACCCCCACCCCTTGTGCAACTTTGCCAGCAGTCATGCTCAGGGATGTGGCGCTTGATTTCCTGCTCTGTATCTCTGGGTATTTTCAGACGTGACGGGGCCTGTATTGGCCCCGACATGGAAATACCCATTGATCCCCTGCCGGGATCAAACTGGCACGTCCAACAGAAGTGCCGGCTAATCCCGGCGGGGAATCGGGGAGGGGGCGGGGCTGCGCGGCTCAACATGCAGCCGCACAGCCCCGCCCCCCCAATGTTCCCTAGGCCGCCCACCCTCTTGGGAGACGGGTGGACGCCGTGGCCAATGCGGCCACAGCGCCCGCCTGCATTGACCACGGCCCGGAATCCCGCCGCTGATTCCGGGCCGTGGTAGGGGGACAGATGAGATGATCCCCCTGATCACGGGGGGGAATCACATTGAACACGCAAACGGAGATGGTCCGGGCAGGACCTCCGTTTGCGTGTTCAATGTGATTCCCCCCCATGATTCACGGGGGTGAACATCTGGCGGGGAGCTTCCATTCCCCCCAACAGACATGACGCAACCACGATCACCATGTGGGAATTCCCTGTGGCTGAGCATGATCTCGTAACGTCTGAAAATACCCCCTATGCATGCCTGCCGGCACAGCCATGCCGAGGGAAGGAGGGGGCTTTCAGACCAGCTGGTCCCCGCGCATATCCCCCCTGCAGCCAGAATATGCATGGGGGGATAAGGTCTGAAAGTGGCAAAGACGTTATAGCATAGAGAAAATAGGGTTTGCCATGTTGGTCCCAAATATAGGCAACAGAGACAAAGTAGTACAGTGATATCATTTATTGGACCAACTCCAGTTGGTGGAGGTGTGCAAGCTTTTGGACGTCCCAGGGTCCTTTATCAGGCAAGTCAGGAATTAGAACTGGAGACTGAGCAAACCAGTGTGGTATGTATAGTGGCCAGGGCAGTATGTGTGTGACAGACCGAACGCCCCATTGGTTGGTTTATAGTGCTAGTTCACTATGCTCCCTACTCAGGCTATAGTCTGCGCTGCCTGAGGCAATTTCTATAATAATTTTGCCAAGTGCCAAATTCCTTATGATAACAGCAATGCCAATTGACGGGGTCTGAACAATAGGCATTTAAATTTTAAATATTAGTAGTTCAGATTTACAGCTGCAGTAAACTGGCATGCTTCCACTGTCTTTAATAGATCTATGCCAATTTTCACCAGTTGAGGAACTGGCTGAGGTTACTTAATGTGAGAAAAGGTGTAGCAGAATCTGGTTTTACAGAATGAGAATTCTTACTATGTATTCCCAAAGTCAACTGAGCAGCTATGAGATTGGAGCTACTTTGGGTTACCATTAGCCTAGGCCAACTGAAAGTGAAAGACTCAGTAGTGAATGCCCAAGCTCCTGTCTGTGTTACCTGCTTGATCAAGTATTTTATGGTGAATTAATGAATTTAGTTTATTTGTATAGCCATAGGCCATCACAAAACAAATAAATTAACAACACACATACAAACAATAAGTAAACACAAAATTAAAATAAGATAATAATTGGAATAATACTGATCATGGGTAGAAATCCACAAGCTATAAGGAAACAAACTGAGAAACTTTCAAAAGGCAATAGTCAGTAATTTCACACAAACACATCTTCGCTTAAGTGCTGTGCCATCAAAACTTTTGCCACAGACTTAAAGTGGAATTTACATCCTTTAAAAATAATGATAAATAGGCTCCCTCCGACCAGCCTGGATATTTGCCCATAACAGGAGCAAGAAATTTAGTCTGTAGGTCACTGTAAAAGCTACAATGGAGGAGAATATGGGAAACTGATTCTAGCTCATCACTCCCACATGGGCATAGACGATCTGGATAAGGTATCGAATTAGAACGACCTTCAAGAACAGCCGAAGGAAAAACATTTAGTCTCGCCCAAACGAATACTTTTAATTGAATGTACTTTGTGAAAGAATCCAAGTAACACAGATGGGTGGGAAGAGGATTCATTAGGGAAAAGTAACCGGCTGTGAGAAGCAGCAGAACTAACTATAGCTAGCTATATCTGCCTGCCGACCTATATCCCACAATGACTGCTTCATCAGCTGCTTGGCCCCAGCAAACCCTAAGGAAAGCAAAAAGGGGATGGAAAATCCCAATGAGAAGACTTTCGGCTTGAACTAGACCAAACCATCGACTGGGGCATGGGTCTGTCAAAATCAGTACAAGAAGCCCGGTCACAAGCCTAAAGAACAGCTTAAGCCAAAAATTAATAATCAGTAGCCAAGCTCTAGTGGACACTACTGGCTGGGCGCATTCCAACTGCAAGACTACATTTGGAGCACAACTGGGGGACCGATAGCAAAGCTCTAGGGAACTTTGATTAAACCACCTATTTTATGGTGGATTTTTAAAAGTTACTGAAGAGATCAAATTCATTTTAATAGGAACTGGGAAACCCCTAGGTTGCTTGGAACATTGTACCCATGGTGGTGTCACCTCCCAAGATTTTGAGTGGCTAAACAGGGACAAGCCACACCCCATTTTATTTTATTTATTTTTCAAATTTATACGCTGCCCTTCCCATAAGGGCTCAGGGTGACTTACAATCATAAAACAATAATAAAAATATGTACAGTAAAACACCCTCCCTCCCCTCAAACTTCGCACAACCCTACTCAACAACCCAACCAACTCTAATCCCCACCCGCCAAATGCTCTTCGAAATAAAAATGTTTTACACCGCCTCCGGAAGATGCTCAGGCTCGGGCTCAAACAAACCTCCCGGGGAAGGGAATTCCATAAAACTGGGGCAGCAGCCGAGAATGCTCTCCTGTGCACCCCCATCCTACAGACAAGGGTAACAGTTAGAACCTGCAAGAGGACACCCCCGGCTGACTGTAAGGGCCGCGATGGAGCATGGTAGGACAGGCAGTCTCTTAGATATATGGGACCCAGACCATTTAGGGCTTTAAATGTCAAAACCAGCACCTTGAATTGTGCCTGGAAAACTATAGGCAGCCAGTGCAGACTTTGGAGTAGAGGTGTAATGTGCTCCTGGCGACTCTTCCCTGAAAAGAGCTGAGCCGCCACATTCTGCACCAACTGCAGCTTCTGAACAGTCATCAAGGGCACCCCACGTAGAGTGCATTGCAGTAATCTAGCCTTGAGGTGATGAAAGCATGGATGGCAGTGGCCAGATACGTGTCAAAAAGAAAAGGCCACAGCCTTCTCACCAGATGGAGTTGGTGAAAAGTGCTCCTGGCTACCGCTGAAACCTGACAATCAAGGGGTAGCAAGGGGTCCAGAAGCACGCCAGTGCTGCAAAGCCGATCGACCAGAGAGGATCAGACCCCATCAATGACAGGTGTCTCAAAGCCCTGCAAGCCAATAAGCTCGACCCCTCAGCAAATAAGCTCCGCTTTCTTACTCACATGTGTACATACATAGCTCCCAACTCTTTCCAAGTGCAAAAAGAGGGACAGACACTCTCCTGCATCTCATTCCACTTAGTTTCTTGTCATCCCATCATCTCTCCTGCTTCAAGTGCTTTTGCTTCCCTCAAGTGCTTTTCCTGCGAGGCAGCCAGGAAAGAGGCATGTGAGGCTTGAATACTGGTCTTTTTGTATTTCTCTCCTGAAAGAGGGACTTTGACCTCTTTAAAGAGAGACAGTCGGATTTGGTGCCCGTCCAAACTAGGGACTGTTGGGAGGTATGTTGAAAAGGAGGGTGTCACTAGTTGGAAACAGCCTGCAAGAGAAACAACACATCTAGGATTGTGGTTGGGGAAAGTTGTGCCGGTCCCAGCCTGGTTGTGACTCAGTAAAAACTTGACCACGTACCAGTACCATTTCATACTCCTAGAGGACTTCATGCATCTAAGGCCATTTTTAAATGGGCATAGCCAGGGAGTGGGTCTGTGTGCACTATGTAGAGCACTGCACATATCTGATTGGGGGGGATTTAAATAGGCCGGGAGGGATGTGTGCTGTCTGGGTGTGCACCCTTACCTATGCACCATCCACTCCTGCCCCTGCATGGAGTATCCCAGATTTCCCCCCAATGCTCTATGCGTGGGCATGAGTGGGTGGTGCATGGGTCATGGAGCATACTTCCCCCCATGCCGCTTTCAGATGGGTGCTTGAGTGGGTGGGAGATGGATGCTTGGAACAATGGTTACGTGGGCATATCTCATTTTAAAATGGCCTACATCCTTGAACATAGTCTTTATACCATATGAAGATGTAGGTGGCATTTGGTCCTAAGTATTTATTTTAGATTTGCAAAATAAACTTGTATTACATCTAAAAGCAAAAAGCATCTCCTTTTTTGGGTGGGAGGTTGTAGCTGATGACCACCTCAATTTTGCTGCAGTTCAAACTAGGTTAGTACTTTTCCACATTTTGCCTGTCATAACAGCTAATAGTTCAGAGGCCATTAGAAATTCATAGACCGACAGCGAGCACACTAGTCTTTTGATGTTGCTTTATTTCCATCTTAACTTCCTGGCCAATGAATACCGGCCAGCAGCCATCTACCCAGGATGATGTTGTTTACATTCTGGTGTTTCTACTAAATTGCTGACTGAACACTTTGCAAGATCACAGAAAGTTCCATATCTGCTAATTAGCATTTAGAGAACCTCGACAACTGGGAGGGAGCCACAGGAGACCTGGAGGTTGCCATCATAAAGGGTTAAGAGAGGAAAGAGACAATCAGTGACTGATAAGGGTTAGCAATGATAAATCACAAACAGTACTTCAGGCTCAGGACTTCACAGCACAATCTGTCACTAAACCTCTACTCAATCTGATTAGATTTTGCCTTTGCCAAATGATCAATTGAGGCATCAATAGGAAAGAGGAGGAACTACCGTGCAGTGCCTGGCGATTGCAAATGCAGAGATAGAAGCTTGACTACAGCTGGAGGAAATGCAAACCCTGAAAGGTTTTAGAGACAGCTGCCTGTTAATAAAGTGTCGAGCTCACGTGTTTGAAGCATTTGGATCATGATTGTCAAGCTCTGACAACTTGAAAGAGGGAGATTTTGAAACATTGTGAGATTTTCAGAGACTTAGTGAAGAACATCACCAAATGCTTTATCATGTCAGGGGAACACTTTAAACATGCTTGAAAAATGAAAAGATGGAGATAAAATAGTGCAAATGATATCTTTTACTGGACCAACAGCTGTACAATAAAAATTGTCCTCTGAACTACTTTGTCTCCATCTCATACATTTGGGACCAAAAAGCAAGCACACTCTCTCCATATTGCAACTGAAAAAAAATCAAGAGAAATTTAGCTTACTCAGTAAGAGGAATTCTAACATCTCTCTCTTTCTGGTTGTAGTACTTTGCACTGTTGACATGTGCTGAACTGATTAAACTGTAGTATTTTGAGAGTATTATAGGTGAAAATGAAAAATAATAAGAACTAATATATGATCTCCAGATTGTGAGTTCTTGATCTAGAGCAGTGGCCAGTTACTCGTCTGGGTAATCCAACTGACTTCAGTGGGAATACTCAAGGAAGTAATGCTAGCAATCTTGTCCTAAAACGTTCCCTACTCATACTTGTTTTTCCTGTATGATCATTTGTGAAA
The DNA here is from genome assembly GCA_003113815.1 of Sphenodon punctatus. NCBI lineage: Eukaryota > Metazoa > Chordata > Lepidosauria > Sphenodontia > Sphenodontidae > Sphenodon > Sphenodon punctatus. The sequence continues at coordinate 8,216,989 of QEPC01013002.1, read as the reverse complement.
AGTACAAGAGAGGATTTGTAAAATGGTATGTAGCAGCACATAGGGTGCAGCCACATGGGCTGCTGAGGGCCTGATCCCCATTCGGGCCCCATGGTGGTCAAGCATTGTTGCCACACTCGTGGCAAGTGTGGGGAGCTGGGCAGATAGTCACACAGGCAGCTGCTGTTGGAGCTCCCACTATGGCTGGGGTGGGCCGCAGCACCGGCCACATGAGCGGGAACCTGGCCCTGCCTCACCTCCCTTCCCCAGCCTGAGCAAGATCCTGGCCATGACATGGCGATGCACAACGGGCAACAGTGCCCGGCGTTCAAAGCCCCACAGCAGAGCTCACTGCGCAGCGGGGCAGACACATCCTGACCACAAGAGTTGCTGTGTCCTTGGACTTTTCCCAAGCCACATGATGCACTGCATCACATGGGCTGACTGCCCAGAGTGGGTTAAGGCTACCCAAGCCATGGTAGCCTTCGCACAGAGTCTCGTGTGGCTGCACCCATTGTAGCTGAAAAATGAAGAGAGGAATAAAACACATATAGAGCCCAATTCTGTAATCTGAACAGTGCAAGGCTCTTCAAAGATCCAGTTGCAGGATTTATACCATGCTATTTTTCAGCATGATCCTTCAAGTGGATAGTGTTGATGCACTTAGGGCGCTGTTAGACGATCCCACTCACAAGCGGGATCGTTCAGCACCGGCATGTCTCCCCCGCCTTCGTCTGTATGCCGTGTCTGATGTTCAGACATGGCGTACAGTCGTTGTGTGCATGCGCGCCCTTCCGTGCATGCGCACTCGGCCAGGGAACCCGGAAGTGCGGCGTAAAGCCGGCACTTCAGGGATCCGCATCTGAGGGGCCAGGATCGCTGACCCGGTCAGACGCGGGGTAGGATCTGGCCTTCAAATTTAGACGAGCGCAAAGAAAGGCGGCTGATCAAAGGATCAGCCGCCTTTTTTGTCTCATCTATAAGCGCGCCTTTAGTACGGGCAGGAATCCCATTCACTTCAATGGGACTCACACCCACACTAAGTGTTAGTGCCAGCATTATCCAATTGGAATATAGCTCTTCACCTTAACTGGCAAGTATGAGCCCACATTTTCATGACTGTATCTAAATATAATAAGGATTAGAAGTTTGACTGATACTCAAAAGTTACCTGGCTCATGTTCTACTTTGACAGGAACAGAGAGAAGACAAAGATGGTTCAGAAGAGAAAACAAGAGTTCAAATGGTAGAAGAGAGTGGGTGGAATGATAAATACAGAGAAACTGTGGAAGAGGAACAGGGGACATATATCAAATGGCAAAATATCTAGTATCTAAGTGATGAAAAGCCCAAAGACATGTTGCGCCCTAACTCTATGGACTTATCCTTTTGTTGGAGATTTTTTTATATATTTTTAGCACTTAGGCCTTCCTTAAGTCAGGACTAAAGATATAGTAAAAAATTTTTTTTTTAAAAAGGGAACCTCAAGAAAGAGGTTTATTTATTATTCCTAAAAAGTAGCTGTTAAAAAAAAAAAAAACCAACTTCAAACTCTCGTGACTTTATCTATCCCACTTTGTGACATTTTGGTTTGTTATTGCATGGTTTACCCTAGCAGCTGACATGCTGCTATTTGAGTATATTAAAAAGAACCCTCACAATTTTAAAAAAAATAAAAAATGTTGAATTGCACAGTCTGCATTGAGGTAGAAGAATTTGGAAAGTGAACTTTTTGAGCTGTTTTTGAGGTGAATTGAAAGTTCAATATGTCTGTATTTTAAAAAAAATGAATGTGTTACAGTTTTAGCAATAAATGCAGTGAGTCTTTCTGGCAGTATGCAACAGTGATCACTTACTTTAGAGTAGTCCCATTGAAGCCTCACTCCAGAGTAAGTGGAGTATGTAGTCAAGTTACTTCAAAGTAGGTGTTGGCACATGCAGTTCTTATTGGCTTATGCTTATGAAACACCACCACACACCTTAAGAACATAAGAAGTGCCATACTGGGTCAGACTAATGGTCCATTTAACCCAGCACCTGTCTCCGACAGTGGCCAATCACGGTGGCTTGGGAGAAGCACCCAATAGGTTACAATGGGGGAGCCGTTCCCTGTTGTTTTTCCCCAGCTCCCCTCATGTTCCCTGATCCTGTGTGGCTAATAGCTTCTAATGGACCTATCTTCCAGAAACTTGTCCAGACCTCTTTTAAACTGGCCCTTACCACAGCCTCTGGCACCTTGGGGTGCCTTCTTCTAGTGTTTGATTAAGTTTAAGACTCCCTGGGGTTTAGCTTTATAGACTGCCTGTTACAAATGCTGAGACAAAATAGAGACGTGATCTCCTCTGCTTCACGGGTGGTACAGCTACCTCTCGTAGCAGGAAGTGTTCAGGCCTCCTTGTTTTGACAATGGGGGAAACAGGCAACGTTTCTGTTTATTTTCTCATAAAGTACTGGTGAACAAACGAGGCAGATGCATTACGAAACTCAAGCTGAGAAGAGAGATTTGAGTTTATCAGCTGTTTCATGAGAGTGCAAGTTTTACATATGGTAAAACCATAAGATGCTCCCTCTCTGATGATTATCATAAGTTGATCTAAGAGTCTCCGTTTCATTCCCATTAAAAAAAGAGAAAGAAATGTGTTTCCTTGATGGTCAGTTCTGAATGTGAGGTGGCTGCACCTTTTGAGAAAATAAGGTCAGTTGTTTTTCCTTAGCTGCCCTCACACAACTTGATCACAAAAAGCTTCACAGATAATTACAGTTTTGAATCCAAAGATGACAAGTTCTTGTCCATATTTTGATGTGGGGGAAAGGCATGCAAAGATATGCGAGAGGATAAGAAACACATCTAGGAAGCCATCCAATAATATTAATGACTTTTTCCAGCATTTAATCAGCTAAACCCTGTAAATGTAAAACGGTACAGTATTAGGGCCTGTTCCTGCTCCATACATTTATTAGGGAATAGTACCATCGGTTTCAGTGGCTTCAGGATGTATATTTTTACTGTGAAGCCTTCCATACATAATAATTTAAAGTTAAAATAATATGGAGTGAAACAACTGTAATTATCTAAAGGACTCTGAGAGGGAGTGGGAAATACAGGTCCGAGCCCATAAGAAACATAGGATGAGGCCACACCAGCGACGAGGGCCTGATCCTGTACGCACCCCTGTGGCGGGCAATAGCCGTCACACTGCAAAGCAAGCTCAGGGAGCTGGGCACACGGTCATGGGGATGTGGGGCTAGCCAGCCCCTGTTGGAGCCACCTCCCTGGCCAGGGTGGGCTGTAGCGCTGGCCAAAAAAAACGTGCCTGCCCCTGCCCCACCTCCCCTCCCCCAGCCAAACCAAAGTCCTGCCCCCGGCCCTGATGTGACTGCATACGGTGGATGCCAGTGCCCGCTGCTCACAGTTCCACTACAGAACTTGCCGTGTGGCGGGTCACACCGATTGCCACACCCTGGGCAGCATTATCCCATGTGGGATAAGGCTGCTCCGCAACATGTCAGTGGAATTTTTCTGAGGATGCGTTGTGTAGCAGGCAGCGGTTCACCCCACCACGGGGGGGGAGGGGGGGGGAGGGAGGGGACATCTGAGGCCCAGCAGCCCAGGGAGGGATAAGGCTACCCAAGGTGTGGTAACCCCCCCTCCCTGTCTTGTCTGGCTGCACCCATAAGCAATCACTCTATTCTTATAACACAGTATCCTTATAAAATATATGTAATAATCTGATTATATATAGTGTACTAATGCATTATCAGAGTCATCTTGTGTTATAAAATGCTCCCAAACAGAACATTGGTGTATTGACCATAGTGTTCTTATATAACATTATGTAAAATTCACCGTAGATTCTATTTTGGGGTTGTGCCATATACATTAATGCTGGGCTTCAATGGGACCACTACAGAGTAAGCGGTTTGTCAGTTGTGGTCTAAAACTGCCAGCCTACTCACTCTGGAATAGTCCACTAAAATGATGTGAGCATTGTGACCTCAAGCTTCACCAAAAAAATAAATAAATCAGAACTTGCTTTGTAAATAAAACAATTTGTCATGTGCAAACCAAAATAATGGTGCTTCCCCTAAAAGCACGGGAAGGCCAGCATGAGTGTCAATGTGAGTACTGGGAACAAGGTGACCCCATACAGCAGGAAGCCATTTATCTGGCTTGGTTGCTGGTGGGAGTGAAAATTGACAAGACAATGCTATCTGCAGGGCTCATAACACTCAGTCAAATCCTGCTCACCTCATCCACTGATCTCAGCATAGCCTCTTAGGCCACTTTTACATGGACGCCACCCACCCACAAACACCTGGAAACACCCATTGGATGACTGGGAGAGCGTCCGTGTAAATGTCCAAGAGTGGGTGGGGGCGCGTGCGCGACCCACCCGCCAACACCCATGGAGCAGCCGCGAGGGAGCTGAAGCCCTCTGTGGGTGGAGATGGGTGTTCAACACCCAAGCGTCCGTGTAAAAACAAAAACACCCACACCCACGTGGACTGGACCAGCGGAGTTCCACTGCGCCGGCACCACAGGGCACGCACCGCCACGCAGATGCCCACCAGGGGGGAACGCCGAATGTCCGGCCGAGAGCCTGTAAAGGAGGGCGGAACCATGGCACACACGTGTGGGCTCCCATGATGACGTCCAGGAAGGCCCACGAGAAGGCTATGGGAGCCGATGCTGCCCCACGCGCAGGAAGGGGCCGGGTGAGCACGGGGAACCAGGAGAGCCCGTGTGGGCTCCCATGATGACGTCCAGGAAGGCCCACGAGAAGGCTATGGGAGCCGATGCTGCCCCACGCGCAGGAAGGGGCCGGGTGAGCACGGGGAACCAGGAGAGCCCGGGGGGGGGGGGGGG
>QEPC01013002.1:8198137-8210786 GCA_003113815.1 Sphenodon punctatus | reverse complement strand
GGTTTGGGGTGGGGAACGGCCCAGAGGCGCAGTGGTTGGAAAACACTAACGGTACTCCTTCCCATTGCAGCACAAGGCAGCCTGGAGGTGCATGAGGTGGAGGTTGCAGAGGAGGAGGAATAGGGGGACCCAGCTACTCCCCCCCCAGGGGGGTGACCCTCCATGGTGGGGCACACCAGCCGGGGGGCCACAGGGGGGCTGGGTGCAGAGGGGGGTGGAGGTACAGGGGGGGTCAGGGGATGTGCAACCACTACCAGAAGGGCCCAATGGGTGGAGGTGTGGGGGGCAGGCGGGAGGTCCCACAGTGGCTCCCACAGCACACCTGACTGTCAAGGGCCCCTCCTGCGGCGATCAGCTGCCAGGGGGTCATTCCACAACAAGGCAGGGCTGGGGGACCCCACAGAGGAGGACTGAGGGGAGCTGCCACACTTTGATGGCCGCCACACCATGCACGCCGGGTCAGGCGGTAGCAGCCAGTGGGGCACACAGGCCAGAAGCACTAACGATGTGTCCAAACTCCTGTTCACAGACCAGGTGCCTGCTCGTGCAAGGGGAGCAGCTGCTGGTAGTGTGGAGCGGAACCGGGAGATGCGGGCCAGGAACTGGCACCGGAGGGAGGACTTCGGCAGGGAGCTGCTGGAGGAGTCGCAAGCAACAGTTAGCCGAGGTGCACTCCCGGGAGCTCGTGCTCACCAGGAAGCTCATCAGAGGGGAGGAGGAAAGGGACTGAGAGATCCTGGCTGCCATGATGGCCTGGTCCTGCATCGAGCACCTCTGGGACAGGCGCCAGGCTGCCACCCTCCAACGCAAGCAGCGGTGCGCCTGTGACGGGCTGGAGGGTCAGGCCGCATGGCTCATGGACCTCATGGGGGAGGCCATGGAGGCCCTGCGGCATGATCCCCAGCGCGACAGGCCCCGCCATGCCACGGAAGGAGGGTTGGCAGCTGCCCAACACCATGGTGGTTTCCCACTGGTGCAGGTGCCCCCCCTGCACCTCAACCACCCGTGGTTCCTCCAGCAGCAACCCTATCCGGGCCTGGTCCATGGGATCCCCCTCCCCCACATAGGGCAACTGGACCCGCTTACGGGGCTGCCCTTCCAGCCTGCACCCCCCGTGGTCCCTCCCCCGCTGCCACCCGACCCCTCCACCAGGAGGCGATTTCCCCACCCCAGGACCGTGCACCCCAGGATGACCAGCCACCCATGGTGGCCACCCCACACCCTCCAGTAAGGTCACAGCACCCCTGGCCCCTGCAGGTAGGGGGTGCAACACCAGGGGGGGCCCACTGGGAATCCGGTGACCCGTGCGAGGCAGGACCTTGGTAGGGAACACATTGTAGAGCCCACTCCGAGCACATGCACTACATGAGCTGAGGAGCAATGGCCATTGCCAGAGACAAGTGTACCTACTCAGTGACACTGTACTGGAACAAGCATGTGCCATACCACCATGGGTGGGCCTTCCAGGGGCTCGCACCAACAGGGATCGCCCTACAGCACGTGTTATGCCCGTGTGGGGAGTACGGGGCTCCCTGGATGACCATGGGGCAACCACTGGCCCGGGCCCCAACATGGGACAGAGATGAGTGCACACGAGGATCGCTTACCCCATTCTTGTTTCTCCATGCAGGGACCATCAACGGAGGCCAGTGTGGAGCGGCCAGTGGATGATAGGGAGGCCGGGCCATCCGGCTGGCGAGTTCTGTGGTCGGCTGTGGTCAGGGCACGCCGGCCTGCGAGCCCTGGTGGTGTGGCCAAGAGGGGGAGAGGGCACCCCAGACGTTAACCCCCACCCCCTTCCATTGTACAGTTCCCCCTTCAATAAATGTGTTGCACCTCTACCTTGCTGTCGCTTCCTCTGTCCTGGGACATGTGGCCTGGGGGGTTGTTGCGGTGTGCAGGGGGGCACCGGCATTTTTGGGGCTCTGTACAATCCCTGCCCAGCTGACGGGGCCGCGGGCCTGCCAAGTGAGGACGCATGCAGTTGAGGTGGCCGGCACAGGTGTACACTGAACCTGCACAGGCGAGCCAGCGAATGTTGGCTGGCAGGGCTTTGCGGGGCCTGCACACCCCGCAGCTGACAGTGAGGGGAGGGTGCTCACACCCAGGCAACCCACGGGAACCGTTCCTGGGACCCCCTGGCCCACACATGGAATAGAGACACAGTTGCAGGTAACGGGTAGGACCCAGCTTTATTGAAGGGGTTCACAGGACTATGGACATGGGTGTGGGTCGGCCGCTGCCCAGTGTTCGGCTGCCTGGGCAATGATGCCGTGGCAGGTGGCATCCCTGTTCTCCTCTGAGATGTGCCAGAACGCCCCTCCCTGGGCATGTTGGTACAAGGTCACGGGGCCAGCCCTGTGCACTGATGGTGGGCTGTCCAGGGCAGTGCCTCCTGTCTCGCATGCATTGTGCAGGATGCATGCTGCCAGGTCGAGGATGGGGGTGTGGTCCAGGGCAAAGTGGCTCCTGTTCATCAGGAGGCACCAGCCTTCAGGAGCCTGAAGACCTGCTCTACCACGCTGCGTGCGACGACAAGCGCTCATTGAACAGACGGTGGTCTGGCTTGCACACCACTGGATAGGCCCACATAAGCCACGGGCTGAGTGGGTAGGCGGGGTCCCCTATCACAACAGGAGCCATGGGAACCCCCTCTATCATATGGTACAGGTTGGGGGTGATCTCCCCGAACATGCATGCATAGAAGGGGGGAGGCATGCAGGATACGCACGTCATGGCTCCGCCCCGACTGTTCTGTGTACACATTTATAGACAGGCTCCTATGATCCACTATGGCCTTCAGATCGATGGAGAAGGCCTGTTTTTGGTTCATGTAGTCCATCTTTGCATGAGGGGGGCGTATGAGGGGGATGTGGGTGCTGTCAATGGCCCTGATGCAATGCGAGAACCCCATTTCCTCGAACCCACGCATCACCTCCTTGGGGTCACGGAGCTGGTTGACCCACTCCAAGAGGAGTGCACACATCCTCAAGCAGTGCGCACACATCATGGAGGGCCCTGTTCACGGTGGCGGTGACCACCCCGAACTGCTCCCCCACGCTCCTACAGGAATCGGGGGTGACCAGCCACCACACCGCCATGGCCATGCGCATCCCTGGTGGCAGCGGGAAGCGCATGTTCGTCTGACGACTCCGGAGATGGGGGTAGAAGAACTCCCCCAAGCGGGTCAGGAAGGAGCGGGGCATCCGGAAGTGGTGCAACCATTCCCTGTCCATCCAGGTGGCCAGCCAACATGTTCTCCCACCAGTTGTTGGTGCGGGAGCACGACTGGTGCCATTGCAGGGTCGGTAGGGTCACGTGGCGGACATACACGTTGAGGGTCCATTGGGCCAGGACGAGCTGGCCTTTCTGGAACACCGCGGAGCTCAACAGGGTGCGGCGGCGGACAGCCACCTGCCTCACCCATCGCACGATTGCTGCCCTCTACAGTTTTGCTGCCCTCCACTGCCGTGCCCCCAGGAGGACAGACCGGTGACCTAGCAGTCGAAGCAGGGCTATCTGCTATAGCAGCCTGCGCTACAGCAAGAGGGCTGCGCCCAGGAGGTGCAGCAGCACATTCCTGGGCTGTGGGTCCTTGTCCCCCGGCAGCATGGTTCTGCAGCTCCCCACTCCAAGCCACCCTCCACTGGCACATGCCCTGGCTGCTGCATGCTCAGCTGTATGGCCTGTGGCCAGAGCCCACTCTCCCCTGGTATCGTGGGAGCTCCTCTGTGTCCTCCCAGCCTGGGGTCGCCTTTTTCAGTGTGCTGCTCGATCCCGTGCTACAGCTCCACTGCCCCACGCCCGTCCGACCGCAGCGGGTCCCTTATGAACTGTGTAGGCAGGTGGGGGCAGGGCACCGGTTGGTGCTGCACTGGGGGTGTTCTGGGGATGCAACCGAGTGCCGGGTCCGGCTGAGTATCCCCGTGAGTGCACAGGCTGCATGGACGCCGGGGGGGGATGGGACAATGTGCACCCCAGGGTACTGCTACCTCCGCACCCGCACTAGGTCCCCCCTGCCAGGGTCCGCCTTTGCATGCTGCAACTGTGTGAATACAATGCCTGGCTCGGCTTCTTGGCCTGGCACGGAGCCCGGCTGTGGCCTCCACATCTCTGCATCCCTTCTGTCCTGTGTGTGGGTTGCGGCGCCTAGTCCAGAGCAGGCTGGGCTATCTCTGGCATGCAAAGTCGTCTGTGGGCAAGGGTAGCCACTCGTCCTGTGCTCATCCCAGTCACGGCAGCCCTCCATCTCCTGCCCGTTGCTGCACCGGAGTGGGTCCCACAGCTGCCATGGCCGGTCACTCTGTGGGGCCCTCAGCCAGGGATGTCGGGGAGGGATGGTCGCCCTGTGAGGACATGCTGTTTGTGGCCCTCTGGCTGAGCCTTGACATGCAGCTGTTGGTGGGTGACCCTGTTGGTACAGGGTTCCGGCTCCTGTCACGGTACATGTAGACGATGGGTCACTGGGGCGGGGCCCCAGCATGCTGGAGTCGTTCCCTCAAGCTCAGCTTCACCCCCGTGCCAGCCACCTTGGGGCACCTGCCCGCCGTTGTCGTGTCATGGACCGCTGCGGAGTTAATGGCAGCTTGCCTGCTGATGGAGCTTCCTGGGTTCGGCCTCGCCTTGCTGTTTGGTGGTCCCCCTGTTGCTTCCCTGTACACTGGCAGCCTCCTGCATGCCCACAGCATCCCACGTGTGCCCTCGGATGTGGGGGCTCTCCTGTGGGACCGGGGCTTGCTGTCCCCCGAGGTTGGTGGGCCGCTCCGGACTGGGGACCCCTCTGCTGCGGAGCTCGCTGTCCTTCGATTGGTGAGGGACCTTCCAGCTGTGCGGGCTTGAGCTGCCGGAGAGGACCTTCTCCTTCCCCACTTCCTGGTGGATGCTCATATGTGCTCTCAAGACTTCTGATGGGGCCTGTTCGCCTGGGAGGGTCTAGCGCAGGGGTTGCCGCCTTGGGAGCGCTCACCAGATCGTCCATGAGCGACCCCTCACTGCCACCCGCTCGCAGCCACCCCGGTGCCCTGGCATTGCCTGCCCCCCCCGTGCTGCCGATTGGGCTGTGCGCTGCCATCTGCATCGCTTCTGGCTGCTGTCTGGTTCCCTGGACCCCATCGCCCCCTCTGGGTGACTGCTGCTCCTTCCTGCTTGGGCTGCCCTGGTGCCCTCGCCCGCTCTGCATGGGCACTCCTGTGCCCTCCTGTTGTGCTTCTCTTGCCCGGCCGGGAGTGCACCTGTGCACCCCCTGCTCTGCTTCTCTGTGCTTGGGGGCCTCCCGTTCCCCCAGCAGCAATAAAATGCTGTTCTGTGATGGTCTGTCCTGTCTTGCTTCTGTTGCTGCTGTGGCGGCTGGGTGCCCCTTCCCCGTGGTGGCCCTCCTGCCCCCATCTGTGTGGTTGTGTGCAGGGGGTGTGCTTGGTGTGTACTAGTGGGCTCCGGGCCTGTGGGGTGTGTGTTGGTTGTGTGGTGTGTGTTCCTCTGGCAGCTACCCTGCTGGGTGCTGCTGCCTGGACTTGCTCAAGAAGTGGGTGGTCGGCTGGGCACCCTCTGGCCTCGCCTGTGCGTTGGTGTGGCCCTGCCTCTCCCCTCTGCCCCCCTCTGCTATCGCCCCCTGTTGGTGCGGACCATCTATGGTGGTGGTGATGGATGGGCAGCGGCACCATGGGTGCTGGGTGGCTGAGCATGAGTAGGGGTTGTGGTGGCCCCAGCCTTTGGCCCAATTGATCCCCCTTGGTGCACGGGGGCCGGGTGCTCCTCCGGGTAGTGGCTGTCAGCATGTGGAGCGTGCCCCTGGTGCTGTTGCTGCCCCTGGCCCTCCTAGGGCCCATTGGTGTAGACGTTCCCCATTGCCCTGTCCCTTCTCTCCTGCAGCCACTGTTGTCATGCTGATGATGATCTTGTGCCTGAGTGGGATGGTGCAGCAGCTGGAGTGGGCGACGTGGGACATGTGGGTGGCGGGGCAGCCGTTCAATGTCATCCATGAGTGTGCTGCCTGTTTGCTGGGCCCTGTGCCTGTGTCCCTCCAGGGTGTGTGCGTGTGTGTGTGTGTCCGTGTCCCTTGGCCGCCAGGGCCAGCTCTGATGGCTGTTTCCTCTCCCTCTGTCCCATTCAGTGCAAGTCATGATTGTGGAGCGGACCTGGGAGCAGGGGGAGTTGTTGGAGCTCCTTCTACATGTCCTGGAGCGGCTGGACCGCGCGCAGGCTGAGCGCTGGCACCGAGTGCAGGGTTGCTGGCCCTATTGACTGGGTGTTGTTCCGGGCCTAACATTTCTGGCGCTGCTCCCTTCTGTTGCTGCCCCCCTTCTGTTGTCCCGTCCCCCTCCCTGCCCCGTTGTTGTTGCCCCCTGTTGCTGTTTCCCCGTTTTATTAAAGGCTTTTGTGTTCCTTCCCAGTGTGTCCATGTTGCGCTTTGCTTTGACCTCTCCCCTTGTGTGGGTGCCTCTGCTGGGTGTGTTGGGTGGTTGCTTGTGTTGTGTGGGTGCCTTCCCACCCTGGCCCCCCCATGGCTGTCGGCCCGTCCCTGTGTGCTTCTGTTGCCTGCTGTGTGTGTGCCATGCTGCTGTGTGTGTGTGGGGTGGGGTGGGGTGGCACCAGGCTATCTGGGCTCTGTGCCAGGGCTGTGTGGAGCCGGCTCCTTTGTAGCGGCTGCCATCCCAGCTCCCTCCCGCCCCACCTGCACGGGTCCTGGTGGCTTGGGGGCGGGGCCACATTGCGCATCTTCATTTACCCTCAGTCAGCCATGTTGTGCCGTCGCTGTGCCGTGTGGGGCTTCCCCGCTAGTTCCAGCCATCCGTGTACTTCCACGGGTGTTTGCCGGGTGCTTCCTGGGATGGGTGTTTGGCTGCTGGGTGTTTGCCGGCCCCTCCCCTTTCCTTCCCACACACCCTTGCGGTGCTGTCCATGTAAATGCCTCCCTGCTCAGCGCAGCCGAGTGTTCTCTGGGTGTGCTCACCCACCCATCCACAACCATCTCCCCCTATCGGTGCTACTGCACTGTCCATGTAAAAAAGACCTTAGAAAGTGAGGAGGATTAATCCCTTTTAATAAAAATCCACTACTTAGGTATGCTGAACAGCTATATGTTTTATTGCACAATGAGAGCCAAATTCTTTCCAAATTTGTACTCAATGAGCCTGCTGATGTCACTGGGATGGCATGGATTAATGAAGGAGAGAAGTTAGTCCTTAATGTGGTCTTGGTGGCTGCCCACAACTCTGGAATTCCCTTTCCCTGGAAGTTTGCCCAAGTCCAAGCATCTTCTGGAAGCAGCATTGCAACAGGGTCCCAACCCTCACTTCCTTTTAGAATGATTTGCTAGTGGAAGCCATTGATCAAATGGCTTCTAGGTGTCTGCTCTCGGCATTTTGACACTGCAGGACTCTGTGGTTTACAGAGGGCTTGGGGTAGTTGAAGCGCAAAGAGAGGTGGTTAGAGTGACGGTGGCACTGTACTTGCACACAAGATGACCGATTGCGGCATACCGCATTTTTGAGGAGCTATGCCATGGCCATTATACATTTGCTCAGTTCCATCCAGCTGAGCTGTTCTGGGTGGTGAGAAGTCTGGTTAGTTCAGCCTGTGTCCTCCTGGAACCAGATTTGTCCAGAGCCCGATGTGACATGTTTTTGGCCTACTTTGCAGATAAAATTACTCACATTGAACATGACTTCGACTCCATTTTGGGAACTGTGGTGGAGCCAGGGGTTAGGAATGCTCTTTCTGGTCAGAGTTTGTGGGATAAGTTTCACTCGGTGACACCTGCTGATGGGGCAGATGTGCTGGGGTCTGTTCAGGCCACAGGTTGTGAATCAGATCCATGCCCATCCTGATTGCTAAAGACCAACAGGGAGACGCTGGTGCTAGTGGGGGTGATCAATGCCTCTCTGCGGGAGAGTCAGATGCTGGACTGCTGTATTGAAATTGTTCTTTGGATCAATTCAGTGATAACTCAGATAAATGGGGTCACAAAAGCTGACTTATTATATACAAAGCATAAAAGTAAAAGTAAATACAAACAGTAAAAGTAAGCTCTCACATATCCCTTTGTGCAAGCCGGAAACTCCAATCACCGGCTGCGAGATGATCCTCGGGTGGGCCCCAAGTGGCCAGCAGTGAAGTTCGTCTGCGCCTGCATTTGCCCCGATGGGACCTCAGTCACTGTACTTTATAATATTCTGGTGTTACACACTCACTCTACCAATCATGTGCATGTGTGACTAATTATGTAATCCACTATGCAACCCACTGCGCATGTGCTAGATTTACGAGCTGCAGCTGGCCTGTGTCATTCCCAGCTCCCCAATTAAACTCACTACTGATAAGGGCTTCCCATAACATTTAGTTACTTGGCCTTGACATTCTAAACAACTTATAAAATACAAAAAAGTTGCCAAAGAGGCTTACATAAGATACATCCATTACATGAACTGAGTTGCCAGTTCTCAATTTTTATGCTTTTACACACGTCAATCAAGATGGATTCTATAGCATATCTCCGCCTGGAACAGGCCAAAATAAGATGCATAAATGCCCACTGATCTGCCTCCACCAGTGCACAAGAGTCTTCTTGCAATCTTTTCACTACAATTGCCTCAAGGGGACTGTGGTCCAGCCCTTTCTCAAGAAACCATCGCTTGATGTGGATACTCCGGTGAGTTACTGGCCTGTCTCTAACCTTCCCTGTTCCCTTTTCAGGGAAGGTTATTGAGTGGGTGGTGGCTCACCAGTTGCAGGTGCATCTGGATTGCATCAGTTTTCTTGATCCCTCGCAGTCTGGCTTCCGTCTGGGCTATGCTATGGCATGGAGACTGTGCTTGTGGCCTTGGTTGATGACCTCGAGGTGGAACTAGATAAGCGTCATATGACCTTGCTGGTTCTACTGGATTTATCAGTGCCTTTTGATACCATGAATCATGTGATGTTGGTGACTTGCCTGCAGGACCTGCCTGGGGTGGACGGTACCATTTTACAGTGGTTCTATTCCTTCCTAGTAAATAGATCTCAATGGGTAGTGCTAGGGGGTCTGTACATTGTCCCCTGGGGGGTTCCCATGTGGGGGGGCTTTCCATGTGGGGTCCCACAGGGTTCCATTTTGTCCCCTCTCTTATTCAGTGTGTATATGCAGCCACTTGGGGAGGTCGTACGTAGGTGGGGGTTCGTTGTCACCAGTATGCTGATGACAGTCAGTTGTACCTCTCCTTTTCAACTGACCCAGGCCCTACAGTCTCTTTGCTGTCCTGGTGTTTGGCTGCTGCGGGGGACTGGATGAGGTTGAGCCGATTGAAGCTTAATCCCAATAAGACGGAAGTGATGCTTGTGTGTGTATGTGTGTGTGTGTGTGGGGGGGCTTGGTGACCTGGGGGAGCGGGAAGCTCCCATTATTGGGGGGGTCCACCCTCCACTGGTTTCTCAGGTACGGAGCCATGGGGTACTCCTGGATTCACAGCTACGCCTGGATCTGTAGGTGTCAGCTATGGCCAGGGGTACCTTCTGCCAATTACATCTGGTGAAATGGCTCTGTCCATATGTCTCGGACTATGATCTTGCCACTATCATCCATGCATTCATTACCTCAAGGCTGGACTACTGTAATGCGCTCTACGTGTGGCTGCCCATGGTGACAGTCCAGAGGCTGCAGTTGGTGCAGAATGTGGTGGCCCACCTACTTACTAGGATGGGTCACCAGAAGCATATTACACTGGTGCTCCGAGCACTACATGGCTGCCTATAGTCTTCCTGGCCTGATTTAAGGTGCTGGTTTTGACCTATAAAGCCCTACACAGCCTGGGCCCTACCTATCTGACGAACCACCTCATTTCCTGGACGCCTGGGCAGTTCCTGCGGTCATCAGGGAGTGCCCTCCTAGAGGTCCTTCATTATTGGAGGGTTAGGACTGACAGATGGGCATTCTTGGTGGCCGCTCCATCGCTGTGGAACTCACTCCAGGTGGACATCCACCTCAACCCAGATCTCCTTGCCTTCTGGCTGCAATGTAAAACATGGTTTTTCTGTCAGGCGTTGTGGGGGTGGGGAGGGGAGAAGGGGTAGAGGTTTTAGGTTGGGTAGTATGGTTTTTAGCACCATTTATGATGGATTTTATCATTGGTAATTTGTTTTAATGATTTATTAACTGTTTTAACTATTAATTTTTATTATGATACTGATTGTATTTTGATGAGATTGTTGTTAGCTGCCCCAAGCTGCCATTGACAGGAAGGGTGGGATACAAATGCATTAAATAAATAAATCAATAAATAAAATGCCTGCTGGATCCATACCCCAAACTGGATCCAGACATTTGCGGTTAAGTGCATACCAGTTTATTTAAACTGTCTGTGCCAGTCACCAACAAGTATACAAAGTCCCATCAGAGTTCTTCTAGCCATTCAAAACCTCTGGCTAGACTTGGGGTTCCATCCCTCTGTATCCCCAATACACAAGGTCTCTTCTTTAGTCCTTAATTACTGCCCAGCGAGGCCAGGTAGCCACACTACTCCTTGGCCTGGCTTCACACCTGGTCTCTCAGCAGCTCCGGGAAATAGCAGCCTGGAAGGTTTCCATATACTAAACTCTGTACCTCAATAGGCTTCTGGCTCCTTCACACAGCCCTGCTCCTGCTTCCTCCTTGCAGGCAGCTTCTCCTCCGCAGTTTTCTCTCACCAGCCTCCTTCCTCTGCTTCCTTCCTACAGCTCCTACAGCTACAGCCCCATGATTTCACACAGCTGCCCTGGCTCAACAGAAGCCCTCTCTGAGCTCCTAGCTCTGGCTTCCTGCTGTGTGGGTGTCAGCCGTGACCCCACACCTGTGCCCAGCTGCCCTCATTAGTGGCCATTTTGGCTCTGGGCTGGGCATCATCTTGATTTCCTTAAAGGGCCAGCAGATCCACAGCACGGTGGCCTACTACAACCATAAAACCTTCCTATTTGGCCAGGTGTTTGGTTTCAAGGATGAGGCAGGGAGGTATTTTTATATTGGATTTTATTTTACATTTATTTTTTCTGTTTTTATTTAATATATATTTTATGTGCTGCTTTGGCCCCAAGCTTTGGGGTGGGATATAAATTCAAATAAATAAATAAATGAATAAACAAACATTTGAATTCACCTATCCCCATTTATAGAGCTTCTGGCTGAATGGTACATTAAAAGCTACAATAGAAAATAAGTCATATTTAAAAGCAAATTTTCTTTTGGAGTTTCAACACAAAACACAGAAAGAAAGCCTCACCTCACACACATAATCCTGCAGTATAAAATGTGATTGCTAGGTGTTTATTGCAAAGGATTTATCTCTTTGCAAGTTGGTAAGTGATTTCTGAAGCCTCTGATAGTTGGAGGCCAATTTCAAGAAGTGGGTTTCCTCCCCACTTTATTATATGGGGAGAGTAAAGGGAAGATAATATTTTGTAAACACATTATTGTAGGCAAGCCGGGCCACAGTAGGTTATCACGTCTGTTCCTAGGTCGATATGCTGGCCCGGGGCTACCCTGGCCAGTCACCATAGTTGGCCATCTTTAGGTGCATGGGGTGCTGGGTGTGGTGAAATGCCAGTAGGGGGCGCTATACAGCTGAGCAACCCATCTCACCATCTTTCTCCAAATCTCTGACCAGAGGTTCCCATAGCTTGCAACCCCCTGAAAACCCTTGATATTCCGCTGCCACCACCCGAGTGTATCCCCAGAGGGCATTCACACCACTCAGGAAATGTGAACCCCCAAAAGGCATAAGCCTTACACAGCTTCCCAAAAGCACTCCCCTTTCCTGGCACTCTGTTCCTGGGATTTCCTCCTCTGCATTGAAGGCAGATCCCCAGAGCCACCCACAGGGGCTTCCCTTGGTTCCAAAGCTGTTGGCTTCTAGCCCAATAGGTAGATTTCCCCCTCTTTAGTAACTTGGCCTGGTTACTTGGCCTAGGGCGACGTATAATGCTCAGCCAATAATGCGCGCACACACACACACACACACTCAGTAGGGTAAAAAGAAAACTTAGACTTTACTGGTACATATAAAAAGGAATAAAAGCATAGAACTAGGGGTTGATAACCCTTTGAGCAAAGCAAGTCCAGTTTTGGGGAATGGTACCCCGTTTGGAACTAGTACAATATCTGGAGTAGCAGGCAGGCAAGCATTTACTCACTCAGGGTTAGTCCTCCTTGTCTGATCTTCATAGCTGATGGTTTCCCTATGGGGTCCAAGTCCTTGTTCTGGCTAGGCCAGAGATAGAGTTTGCAGTCACATCACACACTCTATCAGAGTCCCAGAGAAGAGAGAAAAATGGAGAGGGCAGGGACGGATTGGCCATTGAACCCACCAGGAGGATTCCTGGTGGGCTGGGCTGAACTGGAGGGCCAGTCCCGCTGTCTTCTTTTTTAAATTAAAAAAAAAAAATTAAAAAATTGTTGGTCCTGACCCCTGTCGGGCTGGGTGGAGGGCGGGTTAGAGCAGGGGGGCGGGCTGGGAGTCAGGGCTCCTGGGTTCTTCTCTGGGAGGGGAGTGGGGGCTAGTGGGTTAGAGCGGGGGTGGTGGCTGGGAGCCAGGACTAGCCCCCCTCCCCTCCCCGAGAACCCAGGAGTCCTGGTTTCCAGCTACCCCCTGTTCTAACCCACTAGCACCCCTCCCTTCCCAGAGAAGAACCCAGGAGCCCTGGCTCC
>QEPC01013002.1:8175630-8188510 GCA_003113815.1 Sphenodon punctatus | reverse complement strand
AGTCTGACTGTCCCCCAGCCCCTGTACCCCTAGCCCCATCTGTGCCCCCCAGTCTCTGACTGCCTGTCCCCCAGCCCCTGCACCCCCCAAGAATCACACCTGCTGCTCTGCTGTGCCTTGGAGTCTACCTGCCTGTGCTGTGTGTCGCTGCCCAGCACCACCATGCGCCAGCCAACCACGCCCTGGGCCATGCTGCTTGCCACAGCACTCCGTCTGTTGCACACGGCCGGGTCAGTCTGCTGCTGCTGAGTCGCACTGACCTGACGCTGAGTGAGTCCTGCCTCGTCGTACGGTGCCGCCTGCATGCGTTGGGACTCAGGTGGCACGTGGTGGGCTGGCGCAGGTACCGTCAGCACGCACCATGTGCTGAGAGGCGGGGTTAAGGGGGCTTGGAAAGAGAAGGGCGGAGCCGCAGTGGGAAGCTTAAATATTTTTTTTTAATCTGACCTCGGTCCTCCTCCGGTTCCTGCCTCTTCTCAATTAATCCTCGGGGCTCAGCTCTGCAGCGCGGCGGTGCCCCTACAAGTTGGTGCCCTAGGCAGCTGCCTAGTTCGCCTAATGGCTGCACCAGCCCTGGTGATGTAGCCAGTCTCTTCTGAATTTAGACCCGATGTGTTTGTGTGCACTGTGCCTCCTCCCACCAAGTGTTATGATGCCACAGTGCTCTGTAGGGGGTGGGAAGTCTGAAAAGGGGTCCAGTTAAGGCATTCCCTGCCCCTTTCTCCCAGCACTCTGTAGGGAGTCGGATCTCTCATCCTCTTACCAGTCCAGGCTGAGCCTGAAGGGTTTAGACACGAGTGTACCAGGCCCAGGTTGGGTCATAGGCTTCTAGAATAAAGGTCTTAAGAGAATGGTCCTAGGACTGCATTGGTCATTTATGCACAGTCCAAATGGTGCGAGTTAGCATGGAAGTAGCTTCAGGTCATGAGTCAATTTGGTGTAGAGACACTCCTGTGAGGCACATTTCCCTCCCTCCTCCCCTTTACTTCAGGGTAGTAATTTGTTGATGTCTGACACCAAGGTCGATGTTTGCATCACTCATGTTAGCTGAATTGCTCTGGGCTCACCTACCGCACTCCAGCTTCTCATCCACCTTCAACATGCCCTCTTGCACGGGAATGTAGGAAGCGAGAGGTAGTATTTAGCAAGGGCCATTGTTTGCTATTTATTTATATATTTTTAAAATTACATTTGTATCCCGACCCTCCTGCTGATAGCAGCTCAGGGTGGCTAACATATCCATAAAAATACACAATACAATACACATTTTTTTAAAAACAGCAATATAAAATCCACATAATGAGATGCCATAAAATAAACAAAAAACCCTCCTCCCTAACCCATACCCCCCCAACCCTACCCATCTCCCTCACTGAAAGCCTGGCAGAACAACCAGGTTTACACAAGCATTGGAAGGAGGAAAGGTCCGGGACCACATGGGCCTCTGCCAGGAGGGAGTTCCAGAGTCTCACTGCAGCCACCGAGAACACCCTCTCCATAGTTGCCCCCCTCGATACCCGGGGGACTTTGAGAAAGGTGTTCCCAGTAGACTGCAGGGGCCGATCCAGAGTCCGGGGAGTGAGGCGGTCCCACAAATAGGTAGAGCTTTATAGGTAAGCACGAACACCTTGAATCGGGCCTGGAAAACTATAGGCAGCCAGTGAAGAGAACGGAGCACTGGTGTAATGTGTTCACAGTGACCCATCCCTGTAAGGAGGCGGGCCGCCGCATTCTGCACCAGCTGCAGCCTCCAGACCATCACCATGAGTAACTCCACGTAGAGCGTATTACAGTAGTCCAGTCTTGACATGAAAGCATGGATGATGGTGACCAGGTCAGAGTCTGAGATATATGACCTAAGCTGCCATACCAGATTTAATTGATGAAACATGCTCCTCGCTACAACCCCCACCTGGGCATCCAGGCAGAGCTGAGAGTTGAGGAGCACCCCCAGACTCTGAACCTGAGGGACCAGCGGAGGGCACACCCATCAATGGGCATTTTTACACACACGTTAAAGTTCCAGATGTTTCAATCTTCTGGGTTTACAAGCCCACAAGTAAGTTTCGGATGCATTTTTCACACACACACACTGCCCTGAGGCAGTTCCTGGATGCATTCTTCACACAAACACTGCCCTGAGGCAGCCTAAAGTAGCCGCAGCTGTAAACGTGACAGGCTGCCATGGAAACCAAGTGACCACAGCTGTCTGGAGCAAAGCAGTTTACCAGGAGAACCTTTTACACACAAAACCTGTAGGAGAAGTTTCACGCAGAAGTTCAAAGATCCGGATGTTTAAGATTTGGGTGAGTGATTTAGAAACACAGAAAGTTCAGGATGGAACAGCAAACATCCAGGAGAAATGTGTGTGTAAAAACACCCAATGATGGGGGACACCAACTCCAATGCTTTACCCACCAGCATCACCTCCGTCTTGTTGGAATTCAGCTTCAGGCGGCTCAGCCATATCCAGTCCCCCACAGTTACCAAACACTGGGTAAGCACCGAGACTGCAGGGTCTGGGTCTGATGAAAAAGAGAGGTAGAGTTGGGTGTCATCAGCATATTGAGGACACCGAACATCAAACCCTCTCACAACCTTGCCCAACGGCTGCGTGTACACATTGAACAGGAGTGGGGACAGAATAGAACCTTGCAGGACTCCACAAGAGAGGTCGCGGCGGGACTCCACATGAGAGGTCGCGGGGGGACGAAAAGCAATCCCTCAGCACCACTCACTGAGTTCTCCTGGCTAGGAAAGAGCAGAACAATTCAAGAACAGTCCCACCCACCCCAACTTGGTCCCGCATGCACGTCACCAACATCTCAATCAATCTGTATCAAATGCAGCTGACAGATCTAACAAAATCAGCAGGGTCGATCAACCATCCATGATCCATTTAACGGTGGAGGTTGTCGACCAAGGCCACAAGTGCAGTCTCAGTGTCATAACCCGGGTGAAAGCTGGACTGTGAAGGATCTAGAAAGCTGATGCGGTTCAGATGCCCCTGCAGCTGCCAAGCCACTACCCACTCAATAACCTTCCCTAAAAAAGGAAGGCAAGAGACTGGCCGATAACATTGATTCCCTCACCAGTTATGTGATGATTTCTTGAGCAGAGGCCGCACCACCACCTCTTTGAGGCAGCTCGGCACTTTGCCCTCCCAAAGGGAGGCATTGACCACCCCCACCAGCAACGGGCATGGACAGCCATGGACCACCTCCACCAGTCAGGATTGGCATGGGTCCAGTTCATAAAAGGTGTCTCTAGCCACCCCAAGAACATTCCCCACATCAGCAGGTGATACCCACTGAAACTGATCCCACAAAATCGGACAAGGCCGGGCTTCCATAACCTCTGATTCTCCTATTGTGTTAATTGCCACATCAAAGTTACAGTGAATCTGAGTGATTTTATCCATGAAATAATCACAAACATGTCACAGCGGGCACTGGAAGGTTCCAGTTCCAGGCAGAGGGAGGCCAGACCGGTCAGCCCCCTCATCACCCGTAAAAGTTTCACTGGAAGAGAGAGACTTTGCAGATGCTATGAGAGCAGCAAAGAACTCCTCCTTTGCTGCTCGCATAGCCACAGCATAGGCTCTTAAACTCGCTCTGTGCTGCAATCTGTCGTCTTCAGCACATGAACGGTGCCTCTGTCGCTCCAGCCACTGCCCTTCCTGCTTCAGTCACTGCAGATCCTGAGTAAACCAGGGAGACCCGAAGTGCCGATGCTGAGGGAATGGACTCCTGGGAGCGGTTTGGCCGATAGCCTCTGTTAGCAAGGCGTTCCAGAGCACCACAAGGTCATTGAGCGAATGGTGATTAGGATCAGAGGGTAATTCCCAAGAGCATTCTAGAACCTCTCTGGATCCATTAGTCTCTGGGGGTGAATCAACAGAACTGGTTTCACACCTCTCCGGGGGCAGACATGCGCCGGAGACTGGTTTGTAGGAGGTAATGATCTGTCCATGACAAGGGCACTGCTGACACCTCCCCCACCAATGGATCTCCCACCTCAAGGCCGGTGCAGGGTGTGCCCCCCCATCATGTGTCAGTCCGATGACCATGTGAGATAGGCCCATGGTTGCCATGGCGGCCAAGAACTCACACTCTGCCCCCCCAAGATTGGTGTCAGCATGAATACTGAAGTCCCCCAAGACTAATGTCTTTGGAGATCGCTATACCACCTCCGACACCAGCTCTGCCAGAGCGTGCAGGGATGCGGTCATACAGGTGGGTGCACGGTATACTAACAGCATCCCTAATCTGTCCCCTGCCAAATCAATCACAAGAGGATTGTGGGACTGCCTCACTCCTTGGGCCCTGGAGCAGCCCCTGCAGTCTGCTGGGAGCACCCTGCTTGAGGTCCCCTGTGCATATTGGGGGGCCACAATGGAGAGGGCGTTCTCGGTGGCCATGCCGCAGCTATGGAATGCCCTCCCTGCGGAGGCCTGGATGGGCCCGAACCTCTCCTCTTTTAGGAGGCATTGTAGGACCTGGCTGTTCCACCAGGCTTTTGGCAGGGGAGACGGGGAAGGGTGGGAGAACTGGGTTAGGGTGGGTGGTTGAAATTCTGGTTTTAGGACTCCTTGGGAATGATGGTTTTATTCGTCTTATATTATTGTCGATGATATTTATTGATATACTGCTTCTTTATTGTTTTTATGTGTTTTATGGTGATGCAAGCTGCCCCGAGCTGCGTGGCAGGAGGGGCGGGGTATACATGTTTATATAAATTAAATTAAATTTAAAAAGATGAAGGCCCTCAATACCTAACATAGATGGCACAGGATACCTCCTAATGAACCCCAAATCCCTAAAAACAATGGCTACACCCCCCCACCCCCCATCCCTACAGCTGTGGTTGATGCTGTGTGGAGTACCCAGCTGAGACAAGATCAGCCAGGATAGATCGTGATTCAGTGTCCATCCAGGTCTCCGTAATACAGGCAAGGTTGACTGTTTGGTCCAGGATTAATTCCTGTACAGTTGTTACTTTATTTACCACCAACCTCACATTCAACAGCATCAGCTTCAGGCCTGGGGCCCTCCGATCCTGCGTCACCTCACCACTTGCCTGGGGGGCAGTGAGAGGAACAGGCACCAACCACCTGTCCCATCTTGCAGGTCGAACATGACAAGTTGCCATACCTCCCCTTTAATCCATGACGCTTATGAAAAATACATGGTGCCTTGGAGCCAATGCAGCTCTGCATCATGTATTTTTCATAAGTGTTCTGGATTAAAGGGGAGGTATGGCAACCCTAAACATGCCTCCTCAAGGAATCATAAATCCCCAGCCCCATCATGACCCCAATGGCTGTGGCCCTCCCTCCAGCCAGCCCGTCCCATGGACCACCCCCCATGGCTGCTCTGCCTGAATGGTGAGGGAGATCCCCGCCCCCCAATCTCCAAACCCAGTTCCCATTTCCTATCCCCTGCCCTCTATTTAACCCATTCAATCTCACTATGACCCCAATCCCAGCCCCTTCACCACCCCCCTCACTAAGGCAGGGGCAGTTGGTGGGTTTTGATGTTGGAGGGACACTGGGGCAGTAAGGCCGGCGGGCCTAGAGGTAGAGCCAGGGGGACAGTAGGCCAGTGGCATGGCATAAGCCAGCAGCAAGGAGTTCCCAGGGTTAACATCGAATGGAAGAAAACACACAGTCTACATGCACATCAAGCTTAAAATAAATAATTTATAAACCAAAAACACAGGGAAACACCCAAAACACTGGCAAAACCCAGCAGCAAGGAGTTCCCATGGTTAACATCGGATGGAAGAAAAAACAGTCTACATACACATCAAGCTTAAAATAAATAATTTATAAACCCAAGACACAGGGACCCATCCTTGTAAAGCACCCCAGTCACAGCCTGAGTTCAATTTTACCACGCACATCCCATTTCCAGCATTTTGAACACAACTGAAATCACATGACTTGCAGTGACATCTCTCAGGATTTCCAAACCTCCATTTTACCACACACAGTCCCCCCTGCACTAACCCACTAGCCCCCACTCCCCTCCCTGAGAACCCAGGGGTCCTGGTTCCCAGCTCCCCCTGCTCTAACCCACTAGCCCCCACTCCCCTCCCAGTGAACCCAGGAGTCCTGGCTCCCAGCCCCCCGGGGCCCTGCTCTAACTCACTAGCCCCCCACTTCTCTCCCAGGGAACCCAGGAGCACTGGCTCCCATCACCTCCCTGCTCTAACCCACTAGCTCCCCACTCCCCTCCCAGGGAACCCAGGAGCCCTGGCTCCCAGCCCCCCCTGCTCTAACCCACTAGCCCCCCACTCTCCTCCCAGGGAATCCAGGAACCCCGGCTCTCAGTCCCCCTACTCTAACCCACCCCCACGTGCCCCCACTGCCCCCTCTCCCCCGGCCCTGCAATTTACTCACCGGCGGTGGCTGGGCTCCTCAGGCTCTGTCCTCTCCATCCTATCCATCTGTCCTGATCGCTGCATGGGAGCTCTCAAGCCTGAACTGTTCAGTCGGGTCTGGGAGCTGCCGCACAGCTGGGCTTCCCCAAGTTCCCCTCCTCCCTCCCCGAGGTGGCAGGAGCTCCCAGCCCCACCCTCCCTGCACAGGCGGGACACTGCAGTTCATACCAGGGCGCCTGTATGCAGCGCCCTGGTATGGACTTTCCCCCTGCCTGGCCCCTGCAATGGAACAGTGCCCCCTGCGGCACTATTCCATTGCAGGGTCCCTTTATGTGGAATGGATGGTGCTTCTAGCCGCCCATTCCGCATAAAGGGAGAAAACGCCTCCCTTTTGTCCCTTTCGGGGGGGGGGGAGTCACCGGTTGTGTGCGTGCGTGCTCACCCAACTGGTGAAAATGTTCGGAGCCACCTCGAAGAACCTGGTTTAGAGCAGCAACCTTCTCTGAAGGTATGGACTTTGGAGCCACTTCAAGGTGGCTCCAAACGTTCACCGCGGTGCGCGCGGCTGCTTAAATTTTTTTTTTTCTTGTTGAACTCGGGGCCGGCCGGCCAGGGGAGTCCTGGAACCAGGAGGGGCACATATGCTTCCTTTCCACTCCACTTCTAGTCCATTCCTTCAGAACACACAGAGTCTCAAGCCCTGGGGGTGAGATTTGTTAATGATGTGCAGAAAGCTAGCTAGGGTGCTGTCCTCACCCATTAACGTGAATGGGAGTTTTGCCATTGACTTCAGGGGGTTCAGGATTGCCACCTCGAGGCTAGACTACTGCAATGCGCTTTATGTGGGGCTTCCCTGGTTTCTGGTTCGGAGGCTGCTGCTGGTGCAGAATGCGACGGCCCATCTCCTTACTGGGACAGGGCGGTGGAAGCACATAACACCTGTGCTCCGCGCTCTGCACTGGCTGCCTATAGCGTACAGAGCCAGAATCAAGGTGTTAGTGTTGATCTATAAAGCCCTGCACGGTCTGGGCCCCATATACCTTGGGGACCACCTCGCCCTCCACACCACAGAGCGATCCCTTAGGTCCACTGGGGGTGCCTTTCTGGAAGTCCCTGGTGTAAAACACGGGGGCCACAATGGAGAGGGCGTTCTTGGTGGCTGGGCCGCGGCTTTGGAACTCCCTCCCATAGGAAGCTCACCTGGCACCAGGTCTGTTGGCATTTCATCAAGCCTGCAAGATCTGGCTGTTCGCCCAGGCCTTCGGAGGGGAGGGTGGGGTAGTTGGGGGGGGGGGATTTTAAAGATATTTTAATGATATTTTAAATTGTATTGATGGGTTTGTGTATTTTAAAATTGATTTGTGTGTTTTGATGTTGTAAGCCACCCCAAGATGCCGTAGGCATGAGGGGGTGGCTAATAAATATTTATAAATAAAATAAATAAATAAATAAATATTTTCTTTACAACAGCCAGAGCAGCTCATCATCAGATCATGCTGCAGGAACAGGAGAATTTCTACTTCTACCATGATTTCACGATCAAGTAATTGGGTGAAAACAAAGAAGGCAGTAGCCCACATTAGCCGATGTTAGCCTGCAATTCATCTGTCCATCTGATAGGTGGCTGCCAGATGTTCACCTACGGCTGCCAGGGGCATAGCTATCATAGGCCACAATGTCAGCAAGGAGCGGGCCCAGGAGCAGCAGCCACTGGCTGCCTGTCAGCTGATAGAGCAGGCTGGAAGTGAGCAGGCCCCCCTGGCTGCCTGTCAGCTGATGGCACAGCCAGGAGAAACTGCTGTTGGCGCAGAGGAAGGGACCAGCAGAGGTCACCCTTGCCCAGGGGTGGTGGGTCCCAGAGCCAAGCCGAACTGAGCCCCATGAGGTCTCTTCCTCCCTCTCTGCTTCTTTCCCACCCCATGTGACAGCAGCAGCGGTGGCAAGCTCAGGTTCACAGCATGAGGGCCACCTCTGCCCATGTACCGGGTTGGGACCCTCCACCCCCAGGTAAGAGGGACTGTCCTGCAGGGCGCCCTCTGGGCATAACTCTGCCTCAGCAGTGTCACTGGTTTCCCCGTGCCTGGGGACAAGCCAGGCATGGATGAAAGCATCTTGGGCTGGGACTGGGGCCAGGTATGGCCCCCAGATAGGATTGCTCCAGCCCCAAGTCTAGGAACGAATAGTTTATGGATCATGGCCACGTTCTTTAACTGATTCTCCCCCGCCCTTTTTTTTTTTTTTTTTTTGGTTCTTTAAAAAGAAAAATAGGAAAAGTACAAGTACGGAGGTCAAAGGCCCTTGGAAACAACAACATTTTTAGAAGTACTATTTTCTTTTAGCTGTTGATCTCTCAAAGTTTCATTTTCCCTCATTGGCCCATGAAGTAGTTTTGGTTTCAGGGTCAAAAGAGGCTTTGCTTGGATGTGGTGGCCATGGGAACAAACCAAGATCTGTCTGCTGTAGAAAAACGTTCCCTTTTAAAGTTTAAAAACACTAAGGAAGATACAAGACTGAAAGCTGCAGCAGCCCTACCAGAATCCATGCTAAAGCGTAACACCAGTAAAATATCTAAGCGTAAGTAGGAAAAACAGGAAGGGAAAGAAATTCACTTTCATTGGAAGAGCGGCAGGGTTTCACCTGTAACACTATCTTCTTTCCTTCTGTTTGCGTAACTAATACATTCCATATGAGCAAACAGCCCAAGCGATACCTTGCTTTTAGGCTCTTCCTTGGTAAGGCTTCCCCCGCCTCCCCCGTTTAAAGTACACAGCTTTAATGCTAATTGATTCCACCTTAGATGGCAGGAAGGATTTTACCAAGCAGGGCTTCCTCAGCACATTTCTAAATCCTGCTGTTTGGAACCAGAGAGAGAGGGAGAGAAAATTTTTAGTGCTGCATATTTAACTTGAGCTCATTAGGATGCTTGATACGGGTAGAACTCAAGTCACAGGACGTTTATGACTAGGGTTGCCAGTCGTCTGGGATTTGAAACAGAGACTCTGGGTTTTGATCCTGAGACTCTGGGGGGGAAGCCCCAATTTCTCTGGGTTAGCCAGGGGAGCCCATGGTTAACCCAGAGAATTTCTGGCGATGGCAGAGGGTGGCCATGTCAGAAACAAGGTGGGCCATAGGGATTTTCCTGCCCCCTTTCCAATATGGCCCCATCCCTATGGAGTGACATGGATAAAAACAGACGTGACAATAGAATGCTGTGGCCCACTTTGTCTTGGACTTCACCTGCATGTGTATGCAGGCACCGCCAGACGTTGGCCCAGGATTGCCCTGGACAATGTCGATGGCTAGCCTGGGCTGTGACCTCGGAAATGCCGAGGTCAGAGCCCAGGCTAAGACCTACGCAACTGGGCTACAGTGGGCTATCATGTCTGTTTCCGGGCCAGTATTCAGGGCCGCCATGGCCGGCCCTCATGGCTGCCTGCCATTGGACACCATGGTTGTCCAGCATAGTGGGGGGCGGGATGCTGGGTACAGCATGGTTGTGGGGATGGACAGCCATTCATAGTTCTCCCTGACCTCCCCGGATAGGACAGTGCCCCAGGGCATGGGCATGTTTGTTTGGCACCCTGGCCCAGACTGTCTGCTATGGTTTTCCTCCCTGGGTTGGACTGCCATTGAGCCACTGTTACGTGTGTTTCTACCTGATGTCATGATACTTTGCAAGGGCAGGGTTACATCAGAAAGTGGGCATGGCAGCCTCTCTGCCCCCAACTCCATTTCTGATCTCTCTCGCACACACACACACCCCCGCTATAGAGAGCTGTGGAATATTGGTGCTCTCTAAGGGGTAGGGTTAAGTTGAAAGGGGACATGACAGTCCTGCCTCCTCCCCCACTCCCCGGGTTTCCTCCTGAAAGGTGGCGACAGCTTTTTTGGTGACATGTCAGCTGGGATCATTCTTTCTTACATTACTGTAATAAGAACATATCATTGTTGAGACTAGAGGCACAGGCCTTGACCTTGCAAACACTTATGGGGGGGGCTTTACTTTACACAAATGTGTGTAGCCATAGTCAGTGATTGTTGAAGGTACTCCTGGAGTGATGAGAGAGGCTGAAATTGAGCAGGGAGTTACCCCCATGCCACTCTGTTCCACACCAAATTTCCCAGCAGTTGGCTGAGTAGGTAATGCCATCATCATTTTGGTGGACCACAAGGAAGGGGAGGGGGACAGAATGGAGGCGCTGCAGTTTCACCTCTGTTGTTACTTCACTCACTGACAGACATTTCTAGAACACTCTTCACTCAGAATCCAAGCACCTCCTAACAGCGCTCCTCAGTGCTACCCCTCAGATCTGTCACTGTCCTAAGGTCTCAGCTTCTCTGAGGAAGAATCTGTCTGGAATGTGGAGTGTGCTGGGAAAGGTCTTCCTGATCCCAGGCAGGCTAGTGTAACAATCCTTCCAAGGGCTTAGCAATTGGTGACAGTAAACTGTGCCTCAGGACTGAGTCAGCATCCAGCACCTCAAGAGATCATAGGATACCCTTGTGCAGCCCCTTCCTGCCGAGCTCCTGTAGGTGCTACCAGGATGGCTAATGCCGATCCATCCTTCCCTATTCATGCCAACGTCGCCTTGCTGAAGCTTGTTGATTAATTACTTCTAGCAATTTAACAAGATTATTAGAAGTCTATTTCCACGAGTATAGTTCTGAACACTGGGCCTAGCTTTCCAAGCCTTACACTGTCATTCTAGCTAGCCTCTTTACCTTCCTACTGACTTTGGAAAGGCTTCCAAGGGGGATGGGGAGAGGCTGTACATTTTACTTGTCTTGAATATGACAGACACTCAAGGGATCTTAAAATGCACTCAGCTGAACACAAAAAGGAAAACATTCTAAATATAGAAGGCTACACACTTAAGCTCTTCCGGCAGGGTTTAAAAATAAGCTTTAAAAAAGGTCTTCTGTCGTTCCCATTGTCAGAGCCTAGCATGTACAGGATCAGCTTACGTGAGGTGTCAAAGACCTGAAATCCTCAGGGAATCGGGACATTTTCCCCACAAAGCATTTGTTGCCTTTTGATGCAAAGCAAAATATTTGCTGCATAGCTGGAAATAACTTTATTACAATGGCAGTGCTGTTGAATGCATGGAACTAGCATAATGTGGTGATGGCAACCATTAGAACCATCTGGAGAGGCAGAGAAACTTTAGGAGACGTACGAAGAAGCAGAAATTGGGCATATGTCCATATGGAAGGACGGGGGAGGGGGTTGTTTACATTTTCAAAATCCAAATCTTGTCTATCCCATATTTCTTGGAAGCCTTAAATACTCCGATTAAAAATCTCTTACAAATAAAAATGACAAAGTCAAACGTGATATCTGTGACATAAAGATGACACAAAACATATCTGTGATCACACCTTGATATCATATTGTGCTTTATGTCCTTTTTATTCTGAAGTGATTTGTAATCAGACTAGTGTATCATCTTTTCTTAGGCTAATACACCTGTAGAGCTGGAAGGGATAGCCTCTACCTAAAGCATCACTGACAGATGCCTATCCAGTCTTTTCTTGAAAACCTCCAGGGAAGGTGATTGCATGAGCTCATTCTACCGCTGAACTGCTCTGACAGTTAGGAGGTTTTTTTCCCTAATATTTAACCTTGACCAACATTGCTGCAATTTAAAACCATTGGTTCTTGTCTGGACCTTAATGGCAGGGGGAACAAATGTTCTCCATCTTTGCACTGCCATGCCAGTGAGACAAATGAGGCAAGAAACAAGGTTCTGGGGATAAAAGGCAGCAACCATTTATCAAACAAAGTAAACACAACAGGAACCCAGCCAAGGAAGGGCCAGTGGCATGCAGGAGAGAGCCCCTAGAAGATCATCCCCAGCCCACAGCCCTGAACCACCCTGTGGACCTGCCATCATCCACAGGGCCAACACCACCCTATCCCTAGCGGGCAAGGAGGGGAGGAAGAAAAGGAGCACGGCACTGTTCCCAGGCCACCCAGCTTAAGGAAAGGGCTGCCCTACTCCCTCCTCTTGGGGCAAAGCCATCAAGCTGAAAAACCGAGCAGCCAATCCCTCTTACTCCATCATAACAAGACAAATTAGCTGTTACTTAATGCTCTGGACCAACCATTTAATTAACTTGCACACTGGACTGGGCACCACAGGGGATGCTGGAACCATCCAGGACAGTGGCATCTACCCTCACCCAGCTGGATACCTGGCACATCCACAATGCTTGTAGCAGCTCCTCCCAAAAAAGGGCATTGCCTCTATAGGTGCATCCTGGGTATTTTCAGACATGGCGGCTCTAAGAACTGCCACGCTTTGATCCTGCCTGTGGTGAGAGCCCTCACCACAGGCAGAATCAGGCCACGCCGCCAAACAAACGTGCTGGCATAAGAACATAAGAAGTGCCATACTGGGTCAGACCAATGGTCCATCTAGCCCAGCATCCTGTCTCCGACAGTGGCCAATCACGGTGGCTTGGGAGAAGCACCCAACAGGTCACAATGGGGGAT
>QEPC01013002.1:8160172-8174863 GCA_003113815.1 Sphenodon punctatus | reverse complement strand
GTCCCCCAGGTATCCTGGGTGGCAATGGGGGGGGAGGGCATTCTCGGTGGCCACGCCTAGGCTGTGGAACTCCCTCCCGATGGAGGCCTGTTTATTCCCGGACCTCCCCTTTCCTGAAGATCATGTAAGACCTGGTTGTTCCACCAGGCCTTCAAAGAAGGGGGGCTGGGGGGGCTGGGAGGGTATTTTTATTGCCTTTTAGTAATTTTAATATTATAATACTTTAGTTTTATGTATTTTATTGTATTTTTATATGTTGTTTCTGCTCCGAGTCACCATTGTGAGGGAGGATGTGGGGTAAATATGTAATAAATTAATTAATTAATTAAATAAAAGAATTCCAACAGGTTAATGAGACATGACTTACCTTTACTAAACCCATGTCGACTCTTCCCCATTAAGCCATGTTTATCAACATGCCTTGTAATTCTGTTCTTGATGATGGTTTCCACGATTTTGCCCGGCACAGACGTCAAGCGTACTGCTCTGTAGTTTCCAGGATCACCTCTAGGTCCCTTTTTTAAAATCAGGGTTACATTTGCCACCCTCCGGTCCTCGGGTACAGTGGCAGATTTTAGTGACCTGTTACAAATACTAACCGTACGTCTGCGATTTCATATCTGAGTTCCTTCAGAACTCTGGGGTGAATGTCATCTGGCCCTGGTGACTTGTTAGCATTCAGTTTGTCAATTTGCCCCAGAACATCCTCCAACATCACGTTGATTTGTAACAGCTCTTCCAATTCCTCGCCCACAAAGTAGGGATCCGGCGTGGTTACCTCCCCCAAATCCTCCTCAGTGAAGACTGATGAAAAGAACTCATTCGGCTTATCTGCAATGTCCTTATCCTCCCTGAGCGCCCCTTTTACTCTCTTGTCATCTAATGGCCAAACTGACTCGCTAGTAGGCTTCTTGCTTCTGATGTATTTGAAAAAGTTTTTGTTGCTTGTTTTTGCCTCTTTAGCAAGCCTCCCTTCAAAATCTCTCTTGGTCTGCCTTATTAATTTACATTTACGTTGCAAGTGTTTATGCTCTTTCGTATTATTTTCATTGGGACTAGCCTTCCATTTCTTAAAGGATACCCTTTTGGCTCTAATAGCCTCTTTCACCTCCCCATTTAGCCACAGTGGAAGATTTTTGGTCTTTCTGCTTCCTTTTTTAAGTTGTGGAATGCATTTAATCTGGGCTTCCAGAAGGGTGCTTTTAAACAGTCTCCACACTTCTTGTAAACTTGTAGCCCTTGCAACTGTGCTTTTTAGTGTCTTTTTAACTAGTTTCCTCATTTTGTCATAGTCTCCGTGTTTAAAGTTAAATGCTACTGCTATACTTTTGTTTGTCTTTCTCACTCCAGAAATTATGTCAAATGTAATCATATTACGATCGCTATTGCCTATGACTCTGCCACAGTTACTCCTTGCACCAGGTCCTGCGTGCCACTCAGGACTAGATCTAGAATAGCTTCTCCTCTCGTTGGTTCCAGAACCAGCTGTTCTAGGAAGCACTCATTTACGGCATCCAGAAATTTGACCTCCATGCCCCACCCCAAGGAAACATTCCCCCAATCAATATTAGGGTAATTGAAGTCACCCATTATTATGATGTTGCCGACTTTAGTAGCCTGTCTAATCTCTTTTAGCATTGCTTTATCAGTCTCTCCGTCCTGGTCAGGGAGACGATAGTATAGCCCTACTGCGATTCTCTTCCTCTTTATACCTGGAATTTCTATCCAACAGTTTGCATCCTTTAAAATTTTAATTGTACTTGGCTCAGTGTTGTCTTTTACATTTAGAGCCACCCCACCACCAACTCTATCTACTCTGTCATTCTGATATATTTTGTACCCTGGTATAACAGCGTCCCATTGGCTATCCTCATTCCACCATGTCTTTGTGATGCCTATAATGTCTAGATCTTCATGTAGCACCATACACTCTAATTCTCTCATGTTACTTTTTAAGCTTCTAGCATTTGCATATAGACATTTATGTGTATTCTTTTTACTCTTCTTACTGTGCACATTATAGGGAACTGTAACAGGCACCCTGGAATTGTTATTTATCTGTTCTCCAGTGAATTCCACCGGAAGTCCCTTAATTTTTATCCCTTCCTCAGTCTTAAGCAACTCTAAATCCCTTACGTTATCATCATCCTGCATAGATATCACAGTCCAAACTGTGCACTCCACAGTGCCCCAGGTTCTAGTTTAAAAACTGCTCTATTACACATTTAATTTTTAGTGCCAGCAGCCGGGACTGTGGAGGGGAGAGGGTGGGGGGACGTATGGATGTGGTCTGCATGGCCCGGCCCCCTGCGCTGCTCAACACAGCTTGACCCCCTCCCTGACGGCAGGTGTGGTGGCCTATGAGGACACCGTGCTCACCCAGAACAGCTCTGGCCACCAGCCGGTGTTAGGTAGAGTGGGCCATCAGACGTGATGGCCCGCTCTACCACGGTCTGGGGTTGCCTTCCACCCAGTGGATATGTGTGGCAGCACTTGTGTAAAGGTGGGGGCAGGTGGGCATGTGCTCCCACGATCCCCCCCCACCTCCCCGCACGGAGCAACTTGGAATATCCCTGGTCTCAAGCCAGAGAACCCTTTGCTAAATATTTGTCAGTGGGAGATACTTCAGATGGGCAAACTCAGGAACAAGGCCCTGAGGAACAAACAACGGAATTGTCTGAACAGGTCATGCCAGACTACACCGGTCTCCTTCACTGACAGAGTAAGTGGTTTAATGGTGGAGGTGATTTAGCCTAGCACAAAAGAGATTAAGGGGTGACATGATCTAAAGGGCTGCCATCAAGAAGATGGCAAGAAATTGTTCTGCACTGATACAAAGAGCAGAACTAGAAATAATGGGATCAATTTACAAGAAAGTAGCTTTCCGTTAAATATCAGGAAATCTTCCTCACATTAATAGCTCTGCAGCAATGGAACAAGTTGCCTAGGGAAGGTGTTGGCTTTCCATCACGTGGGGGTTTCCAAAAAGAGGCTGGAGAGTCATCGGTCAGGAATGCTGAAGCTATAGTCATTCTGCAACCAAGCAAGGGGTTGGACTAAATGACCCCGGCTCAAGGTCCCTTCTGACTTTAAGATAGCAAGATTCTAAGCCACACCTCATGGTGTCCACAGATATATAAAGCCATAACCAAGTGCTGCTGGCCCCCTGATCTGCCCTTCGTACAGAAGTGACCTTTTCTTTCCCCGGCATCATCCCTTCTCATGAGAGCATGGCTGCCCTGTTATGCTTGGCAATAGCACCAGTAGGCCTATTTGAAGAGCCCCAAAGAAAGCAACCAAACCCCCATCCTAACAATGGCAGATCAAGTCCTGAGGTGACAAATCACCCGGAAAGATAAAGGGAACACCACAAGGAAACTAGGAGAAGTTGGAGATATCTGTACCTGGATGGGCACTGCTCACGAACCGAACCCTCTAGTGCCTTGCATGCTTGCAAAACAGGAGCAGGGGCAGGCAGCTTATCTGTCTTAAAAAGCAATCACAGCCAGCCAGATCCTGGTGAACTTGGGCCCTTACACTTTAAGTGGCTGCGGGAATGAAGTCCTTTTCTGTGATGAGAGGTGTACTAGTCAGTTAAAGCCCACCCACTCCATACACCTTGTTTTGAATGAAGGACTTCCAACGCCTGTGAGGGTCTGAACCAATTTTCAAGGTGGCTCCCGAGAGGGAAAAAGTACTTGCAGAATGACTCCCATAGGTCCCGTCAGCCTTGGATTTTCTGACCGTCAGCCAATATCTTTTGTCCTCTCCCCCCCTTTGGGTCCAAACTGGTTCCCATAAAGGAGAACACTACTGCAGGGAATGCCATCCTTATCTATTTCATCCTCACAAACACCCCACCCCCACCCCCTCTGCTAGGTAGGGCATCATCATCATACCCACACCAAAGATGGAAAACTGAGCTGAGAGAGGCAGGGATCTTCCCAAAGCCATCCACTGATTTCATGGCTATGGCAGAATAGGAACTGAGCTCATATATAGTGACTTGCCAAGAAAAGTCAGCAAGCCCCTGGCTAAGGCAGGCAAGGGACGAGCTACTTCAGGAACTGATCAAAGAGCAGGGGGCAGAGTGCCCAACAGATGGGCTGGGAGAGAGAACCTTGGGTTGATGTCTGCAGGAACCCCCTGTGCACTGCTCACCCCCATTCCAGGTGATGCTGGGAAGTGGAGGGGGTGGAGTC
This sequence comes from Sphenodon punctatus, assembly GCA_003113815.1. NCBI lineage: Eukaryota > Metazoa > Chordata > Lepidosauria > Sphenodontia > Sphenodontidae > Sphenodon > Sphenodon punctatus. The sequence goes on along the minus strand of QEPC01013002.1, from coordinate 8,170,661 downwards.
ACTGTCAGGTAACACCACCTGGAGCAGGCACACAGCTGCTGCTACTCCTCTCCAGAGCTACCACTTTTTTGCTCCTTCCCACAGCCATCTCCTTAATCCACTGTCCTAGGACTCATCACCCACCACTGTCCTAGGAGCTGTGGGGGCTATGGGAATCATTCCTCTCACCCAGTCCAAGGGAGGATCTGGACCCTGGGGTGGGGGTCCCTGCATTATGCTGCCTCCTTGTGGACCTTACGTCGGTTGCTGGGCACCAGGGCAGGGGCTGGGCATGCAGAGTCCATTGCTCCTACAGCGCTCTGAAGTGTCTCCGATCCTCCAAAACAGTCCACATGTGACTCTGGGTAAGCGCCTCCCCACCCACCATGCCTGTTGCAGGGCTGCATAGGGCGCCAATGCAGCCCTGCAACATGCATGATGGGTAGGTGACAGAAGGGCAACGGGAGGAGAGGCACTTGTCTAAAAACATCCTCTGGGGATTTCTCTCTCTCTCTGCCCCCCAACATTTCCCCCTCCCCATGCCTTGTTACTCCATGCTGGGGGGTGTTACACAATCTCACGTTATCAGGTGCTCGCTGACAAAAATCGAACCGTCTGCAATCTTCCCTGCAGCGCTGCCTGAGGCTACGCCAGCTCTGGAGAGAGCACAGGAGCGAAGTCCCATGGTCTCCAGGGGAGGGAGAGGGTTATCATCACCAAGCTCTGCCTGTGGGGGGTTTCAAATGAAATGTTACCCCACATGGCCACGCAGGAGCCATAGAGCCGACTCCCCCGTCTGAAAGGGGAGCATCCGGATGTGCGCTCCCATGAGCCATGCGGCACCCACTCATGGCCACACGCAGAGGATGGCTGGGGAATCTGGAGTGAGCCGTGCGGGGCAAGCCAAATGCAGTTCGGCCTGCAGGGCACACAAGCAGTTCCCTGGATTCAAATGGGACTAACTCACATGTATCCAGTGTGCTATTGCGACTAATGTGCTGGTCTTGGACCTAGGAAGCCAGGGTTTGAATCCTGCCCTAGCCGTGAACCTCCTGTCTGGTCTTGGGGCAAGTCACCACCTCTCAGCTTCAGCTCAGCAGCTGCAAGATAGGAATGTCTGTTTGCATTCCCCGCACCCGTGTCCGTCTTAGATTGTAAGCCCACTGGGCAGAGACCTGTCTCCGTTAACAACAATTGTAAAGCACCTGCTGGTGCTATATAAATGCTTAATAATAAGTGGATTAAGGATTGTGGCCAAAAGACTTCATACATATATAAAGAAGTAAACAACAAAGTACTTTTGAACAGCAGTGAACAAAAAAAGAAAAACATGGCTGTATATTAGTGCAAATATTTTAAATTTTGCTTCGTGCAAAATTTAGGTTGAATGGCTGTTAAATTCCAAACACGGAATATTATTTAAAATTTATTTAAATGTATTATCCCACCCTATCCCGAGGGCTTAGGATAGATTACAGCACGTAAAAGCATAAATTGGCATAAACAAAGCCAATCAAAAACCTTTACTCCAAGCAGTAGTCACTGATTTGTAACTTTGTATCTTTGCCAGAGTAAAGCAATACAGAGGAGGTAATGGGTATTGTAGAACAAAGTGTCTAATTCTCTCTCTCGCTCTTTTAAAACAAAACAAACATCACTGCTTTTAGATGATCGGCACCGGCTCGCGCCAAAAATCGTGTGCCCTTAAAAGTGCCACGGGAGGTGTTTACACACACCTGGACCCACATCATCACCGGTAGCACATTCTTTTTCGGCCGCAAATTAAATACTGAGGCAAAGGAATGTGTGACCAGTGATGATGTGCGTCTAGGCACGTCTAAACACCGCCCGTGGCACTTTTAAAGGGCACGTGATTTTTTGGCGTGAGCACGCACTGATCATCTAAAAGCAGCCTATGTTTATACAATAACATCTTTCAAATATTTGAGTAGCAAAAGTGTATCAGTAACTACAACATAAAGTGCATTTTCATGTAAGTGTTTGTTTCATGTTTTAGTTACTGAGGGTGCAGTCCTAAAACCACTTAATCTAGAGTAGGGACATCAAATGGATTGTGGGCCAATAGGCTAAATTTGTTACTCAAGTACTTAAAAACTTTAATAGAATATTCTGACATTTTGATTGTTTAGCCTCTCTCCCTATTGGTGTTGCTCTGGTACTAGAAAACACATGTCTAAAAAAAGAACTCTCCATTGACCAAAGCACTCTTTCCAGCAATCAAAATGGAAGTGGCAAAAATTGATTTGGGTGAAATCCCCTGAGGAACACTCCAAGGATATATCGCATAGCAGTATAAAAAAAAAATCCCTGCCATCTAGTGGCCACACAAAAGAAAACTTAAGCTGGCACAGAACAGTGATCTAACTGGCTAAGAACATACCATGGTAAGACAGTACAGTAAGTTGTTCTGATGAAGACAATTTAACAAGGATTGATATTAAAGAATGCAGCTGCCTAGCTTTCTGGCACATTTTAGATTTACCAGCTGATTTCCGATTCTTCTCCCTTTCCTGGAAGTCAATCAAGACTTCCAGGAAAGGGAGAAGAATCGGAAATCAGCTGGTAAATCTAAAATGTGCCAGAAAGCTAGGCAGCTGCATTCTTTAATATCAATCTTTGTTAAATTGATATTATCAAGTCCATGTGAGATTGTTGATCACCTACCGCTTCAATCTACTTTGTGAACCAGACTGGGCATTCTGTAACAGAACAACCTTATTTTGCTGCACATGCTGAAACAGTTTCTATTCCCAATGGGCTAGGTTTGAGCTTGCTTGTGTGCAATCACTCTTCATCAGCTTCTGGTTCCTCTCCTGCTTGGCTTAACAGCTTTAATTTTAGGGATGCCCCCACGACACCTGCAAATTCCTCCCAGCAAGCAATGAAACCCATTGGCTAGCACAAACTTCTGCCATCACTGAAGCTATGCTCAGTGAATGTCTTATAATTATTATTTATCATCATGTACATAGTGATGTCCTTGTACAAAGTGCTCTACAATCCTCATCTAGTTTCCCTTACAACAACCCTGTGACATAACTCACTATTTATTTATTTATTTATTTATTTGGTTACGTAGCCAAAGGCCAAAGTATTCACATATAAAAGACTTAGACATAAACATAAAAACACAGACCAAACAATTACACACAACATTAGAATAAAAGAAATACAAATATTCTACCACCCAACTACCCTTCAACAGGGTACTAAGATCAATTAAAAAATAAAATCAAGGACAGTTACAAACAACAAGTAGCTTAGCACTGGTTCACACCAGATTAGTAGAACTCTTATACATTGTTCTTCTGCAGGACTCATTTACCTATTAAGCTAAATTTAAATAAAATTTACTACTAATCGTTGCATCAAAAGATCACCGCAACATACATCAACTCATTTCAACTTGCTCTAAGGCGGCTCCGGTTTTATCGATGCCTTGTCCTAGGGCCCTTGAACACAAAAACCTGTCTCTTAGAACAAAAGCCTACATAAGAAAATTTGCAATATCTTGTGCAAATTCAGATACATTTAGCACAAGATAGAGCAAGTTTCGCTCAGTCCTCCCTGGATATTTTCCCAAGAAATTGGTCAGATACTGAATCCTAGTTTTGCAACCAAAGATTATATGGTGAACTCTCTCTACTTCTAGGAAATCAAAGTCTATCTTCACATTTTGTCCCCTGGAGACGTTCCTGCAAAACATTTGATGGTAAGGCATTCAAGTGGGCACACAGCATTAGATGTTTCCCACGTGCAGTGCAGTTCGATTTTAGATATCCCACGAGCTCTCCTGGATTGGGGAGATAGCGGATATAGTTCTGCAAATGCCGGGTCTGTGTGACCACAGCCACATCTCCCTGTCTGGCCGTATCCCTACATCTCGTTATGATTAAATTTCGTAAACCTCCAGACCTATGTGCACATAAGTACTCCTGAGGAAAACCAAGCAAAGTCAAGGCTGAGGTCAGGGCAATTTTCCAGGGATCCTTGTAGTCATCTTCCAAATAGCAAGCAAGTAAGCCCTGCTGATTGCCACTATGAATCTTAGACCACAGCTTAAAAGCTGCCTCTCAACCCACCCAGTCCAAGCTCGTTTGTCCCAGCTCTAAGCGGACTGCTGCCGCCGGGGTACTAGGGGGAATCCTTAATAACTTCTGAAAGAAGAAAAATTGGAGCGCTTCCAAGTTGGTCTTGACCAGGGGGAACCACAGTTCAGCCCCATATAAAAGTTTAGATCTTATTTTGCTGTTACAAACTTGTAATACTGGCTCCACTGCCGTCCTTCCTGAATTATAAAAATACCCCGCTATCAGCCTGGTAACAGGCCTAGAAGCATCGGTGGCCCTACGTACATGGATAGTCCATTTTTCCGATGCCTGGAAATAAAGGCCCAAGTATTTAAAAAGAAAAACCTGCTGGATTGTATTCCCCCTGATATCCCAGCCATATACCTTTCTTGAATTGGAAAACACCACCACTTTAGATTTTCCATAATTTATCTCCAAGTTGTTAGACTCGCAGTAATTAGAGAATTCCTTTAGTTGCCTCGTCAGGCCGACCCTGGTCTGAGAGACCAAGGCCAAGTCATCTGCATACAATAAGCAGCCAATTGCCCTAGTTGCCAACTTTGGGGGATGAAACATTGAATTGGTCATTTTAGGAATTAAGTCATTAATAAATAGATTAAACAAAGTGGGGGCCAGGACACAACCCTGCCTGACCACCACATTGGTAGGGACCTTGTTAGATACATGTCCTACTCTATCTACTCTAATTCTGAGAGAAATGTTGTAGTGTAGTTTATAAATAAGAAGCAATAGTCTACAATCGAGTGTAAAAGCCAGGAGCTTACCCCAAAGTAGCTGTCAGTTAACTGAATTGAATGCTCCTCGGAGATCTAGAAAGGCTACGAAAATGCGCTGGTTTCTGGCCCTATAGCAAGTGGTACAACATTAAGCAATGTTCAACTGTAGAACGATTGCACTGGAATCCTGCTTGCTCAGGGGAAAGAATTTCATTGTCTTCTATCCATGAAGTTAACCTTAAAAGAAGCACTTTGGCAAATAATTTATTCACCACACTGAGTAAGCTTATGGGCCGATAATTGGCCGTGTTAGAATGGGACCCCTTTTTATAAACCGGAATTACCACAGCCATACCCCAAGCATCTGGAAGCAATCCACTATTTATGAGAGCCATGAACAATGCAGTGAGCATTGGGACCACCAGTCCAACCTGGCCCGGATGCACTCAATCTGGAGTTGATCCGGGCCAGAAGCCTTGTCGGTTTTAAAGGTTCCCAGGTGATAAAGCAATTCCTCCTCTGTGAGTGCAGGCCACTCTGGGAAGTCAGAAAGATCTAAATCAAGGGCATACTCCAAGTGAACTGGTTGAAAGTATTGTTCCCAGGTGTCAGATGAAATTGGATATAGAGGTGCAAAAGGCACCTTTTGGATAGCAGTATTTATATATTTCCAGAAGAACCTAGAGTTGTTATTTACTGCAGCTAACATTTTGCTCCAACTATCCCTCCAATACAATACTTTCTTAGCCCTGATCAACTTAGAATAGGTCTTTTTTAAGTCATGAAAGGCCTGCAGGAGATCTCTTGAATGACTCTTTCCATAAGCCCTATAAGTACTAACCAAGGAGCGCTTGAGCGCTCTACATTCTGAGTCAAACCAGGGCTGGTTAATAAATCACCCCCGAGATAGAATCTGCCTAGTTGGCACACACAGTACTTGAGACTGCAAAAGACGTATCAGCTTATTGTAGGAGCCTACTACTTCAGTAGGCCCCCTACCTTCCACCACCTGGTCATGTAGATCTAGACATTCTTGGTCCTGGACTAACTCCTTGAATATAGCAGCCTGCGAAGAGTCCCATTTAATAGAGCCAAGCACATCCAAATGCATAAAGATGCACTCCTTATCTTGGGTTAGATTTGATACCAGAGGATAGTTCAAAGTGAGCGTTAATGGCTGATGGTCGCTCAAGATATTAAAGTCCACGTTAAAGTCTTTGATCTTAAAATCAGAGATAAAATTGCAATAAAATCAATTACAGTGGCTCCTCGGGGCCCTAAATTGGTAAACTCCCCTTCCCTATCAGAGAACCCCAAACCATTTAGGAGCACTAAAGAAAGCTCCTGGATCATGGCAGCATATCGGATTCCAGAGACATTGATTCTCCGATCCTTAGAGGAGCACTCATTCAAGCAGGGGTAACCCGGGAAAAACAAGGATATCCCATGCTCATCCAGGATACCATTGTTTTCCCCTATCCTAGCGTTGTAATCACCCACTAATATTAAGTTTGCTTTAGGAAAGTGAACTAAGAGATCTTCCAAGGCCCTCTGTAGATCACCCCATGCCTTCTTGTTGTATGAGCCTGAGTTGCAGGGCGGAATATAGCAATTGACAAAAATAAATAAATCCTGATCCAGCCTCAAACTCACTGCCAAGGCTGTAGGTGGAAGCGAGAAGACACAATCCGTATTGTCTGACCAATCTGATGCCACCAAACAGGCCAAACCTCCGCTTGGGCGGCCCCCACGAGTGGAGGCCACCGCTTGAAGAGAAAAGACCCTATAGATTGGGACTTCCAGGGGGGTAGTCTCCCAAGTTTCCTGCAAACAAATTACATGATACTGGGAGAGAAAAGGTAAAAAGTCAGTCGATAGCAAATGCCTATTCCACCCTGCCGAGTTCCAGGCACAAATATTCAGACCAGATCTCCAAGGATCACTGTGACCCTGAGGAGGGTCAGAATCTATAGAACGTCATTTACCCTCCTCCTGGCCACTTGCCGCTACATGGGACATGTGAGATGAGAGTAGAATAGGAGCCTCTTGAGCTAACGGGACTTGAGGCCGCAGCTGAGTACTGCACGCCCCAGAGTATGAAAGGGAAGGTTGGTCCAAGCTTTCCTGATTTAATGCAACATTCCCCCCAGGAGCCTCTGAGGTTGATAGAATCACCAGCGCAGGGCTGGGACCAGCTTCTCCTATAGATGCCCCAAGGACCAGAGACTTAGCCTCAGGCCCCTGTACATTGGCCTGTGACCTCACTAAATCAGAGTTGAGCAGTCTAGCATCAGCTGGTACCTTACCCACTGCCACAGCTCCGTTTCCACCCCCCTCAAGATCAGAATGTTACGAGGGATTTATCTTGAATGCGGTAAACCCTCCAGGGCAATTTAAACACCCCCTTGTTGGAGAGTGCATGGAGGTTTCTATAAAAACCTCACCCACATGCACCCCCCAGGTAGACAGTAAATAGGCCTGGTTCAAAACCTTTGAAGCATAGTATGGCTATCCCACTGCCCCTACTGGGAATGAACCCAGAATATACTCCAGATGATGAACTATTGCACGCCTAGAATCCCATAAAGGGCAGAAGCCTTTGGGCAGAGGAAATATACGAAAAGCTACCGCCCCAACTGAGGGAATCAGCTTGTTTGAATAAGAAGTTGTAGCCTGTACCCTAGAGCTGACAGTATCAGTAATAGTAAAAGCCCTTACTGGTTGGACCTCATTGGGCCAACAAATTTGCTCACAAGTTCGGTCAGGCTTTTACATGATTCAGAGGAGAAGTACTTGAATCCCTTAGAACAGACCCATCCCCTAGGGCCTTCGGGTTTATACAGTTTTGCAATAGGGTTAACATATGCCCTTGTTGTTCCAAAAGAAGAGAAGTAATGTCATCAAATTTAGCCAAAAGTTTCTCAATTAGGTTCCCCATTAGCAAAACTTGCTTCTCAAAAAGATCTTTATACGGGGAATGCCTATTTGCGTTAGAGCCAGTACCCACAGACAAGGACGCCTAAGGGTTGTGGGAAAAATAAGGGTCCAAACAACAAAGTTCTGGATCAGGAGTTTTTAAACCACATTGCAAATCGAATAAGTCTGGGGAGACCCTAGCCCCCCTAGAAAGAGTCAGCTCGGGTACTGCGGAATCCCACCCATTCCCCAAGCCAGAAGGCTTAGAATGCAAATAGTACTTGTCCAGCTGCTGCTGAGAGGAATGGGACTGGACCGTGGGCGCTGCGGGAACCTGGCGCTTGGTCCTCTTGGTAGCTCCTTTGCCCATCATAGTTCTCAAAAGCAATGCACTCACCGTCCGATGGAGATTGACACCTTGAACTAGGAGAAACACTCAAGAGGTGGCAGAGTCCTGTCCCGCACTCCTGGGCACTCCGAAGGGTGCACCCAAGGGGCATGTGCTCTTATGCGCGCGGCCCTTCGGCATGCAACCGTGGTGTGCGCCTACGGCACGGCTGTAGGCTCTCCAGCCCCTTTGAAAAAGTGTGCAAAGAGCCCGGGACTCCGCCCCCTGCAGGCTCTGATGTCAGGCAATCCCCAGGTGAGCAAGTAGTAGGTACGGCAGCTGGCTGTATAGCGCGCCCTTGCAGGATCGCCCTTTGCCTGTTAAGTCACTATTATTCCCAATTTTACAGGTGGGGAACTGAGGTTGAGAGAAAGTGACTTGCCAAAGACCACTCAACAAGTTCATGGCTAAGAAAGAATTTGCACTCTAGTCTCCAAGGTTCAAGTCCAACACTAGGCTACATGGGTTCTTCCACTACAGCCCTATAATATCAATAATTAGTGTTTACACAGCATCAACATAGCAGTTTTCATTTATAGACCTCAAAGTATTTTCCAAAAGCGGAGTAGTATTATCCCTGTTTTCCTTGTGCTGTTAAAGAACAAGCCCATGGCAAATCTAGAAATAGAATTCAAGTCCTTGACTTGATATTAGGGGCGGGACTTGGCTGAAAATATCGGATACTGGTTGTACTGGATATCGGATCTCCGAATACCAGATTAAAGCCAGCATACCTGTACCGGATTTTTCCCCATTGAAATCAATGGGCAAGTTTTCCCATTGAAATCAATGGGAGAAAAATGTAAAACCGAAATTACCTGTAATATAGAGACAAAGTGTACAGATTTAATGACAGATTCACTTGCTGTTTTCTTAACTTCTAACCACCAGATCATACTTTGTGCCCAATAGCACAAAGCCCTCAGTAGCTCCCACGGCCACTAATACTTTTTTTCTTTAAGACATAAGTTTTTTTTCCACAGCACTCAGAAGTCAGATCATCACACACAGTATCACGGCAACTGCCAGTACCAGACTACACTTTGTGCCCAGTAGTCCCCATGGCCCCCAGAAGCCCCCAATGGCCACTACTATTTTTTTTATTTAAGAAATAGGTTTTTTTCCCCACAACACTCAGAAGTCAGATCATCACACACAGTATCACAGCAACTGCCAGTGGAGAACACTCGCACAGTGGCACGTGATGTCAGTCAGACAACCATGCAGTTTAGTTTGCTACTAGAATGCAATCAGAGGGTGTCAGTTCCTGTCATAAAACTCTGTTGTGATGCTAATCCCATGATAGCTGTGTGTTGACCATTTCAATTGACAACCAACCATATATATATATATTCAGCAATGCCTGCCAACAGTTCCAATGCCAAGCCAACACAATGAACACAGCAATCCCAAAGTAATCCCCACAAATAAACCCTCTCTCTCCTCATTTAACCATAGCCCCTTGAGGACAGGCAGTGGAGGCTCTCATCTCCCCTGAGGCAGGGCCAAAACCAGCAGCCCAGCAAGTGCAGTTCAGAGTTTTGCAGCACTGTTTCCCCCCAAACCAGACCCCCAAAAAAGATCACGTTGACATCGCCTACCTTTATCCTGAACCTCCGAATCCTCAATTTTTGTGCCCTCCTTGGCCACCAGTAGTCTTCTGATGGTGTAGGCTTTAGGACACAAGCCTAACCATCAGGCTTGGAGAACTGGGAGGACTGAATTAGCTCCCAGTCCTGCAACAAGCCGAATCAGAAGAGAATGTGAAGAGAAGAACAGGACAGAGGAGAAATAGGAGGGGAAAGGTTTTTGTTTGGGTGCACAAGAAGAGGAAGGGGAAGATGGGTTCCAGTGGGGAACAGGGGAAAGGGGACTCCGTTGTTGTCATCTGCTGATGCTCTCTCTTCTGCCCAGCTCTTTCTACTTTCTGCAATGTCCACAGGGAGAGCGATGTGAGGCGTGGAATCCGACAAGATCTCCGAGAAATTGGATGGGAAAAGAAAAATTTGTGTGCTGTTTGAATTTGAGACAGATTTTTTAATTGTGCCCCCACTGCCCCCTTAATGTTGACCTCCCTCCAAAGTAGAGGTACCACGGCTGCTGGTGTTGTGAGGTCTCAAGACATACAGGGACTTCATGAGATATGTGGGAAGCTTGACAGAACACCACAGAACTCTGAAGTCCCTCTAAGTCTGGAGCAGCCATGGGTCATGATGAAGATGTTGCATTCCGTACGGATGTGTAGAAGAGGTCAGTCCCACAGTTGGCAATGGCTGGCTGGTGTTACGGAGGTGCCTTCCTCCAGATGCAATGTGTCCTCAGACTTTAGTTGGGCTCTGGCACACAACTCAACTAAGACCTGGGGACAGAAATGTGTC
>QEPC01013002.1:8120408-8153608 GCA_003113815.1 Sphenodon punctatus | reverse complement strand
GGCATTTTGCAGGCCGGCACAGTTGGGGCATGAATGCCTGAATCTACAGGATGCACGGGAACATTTTCCCGTGCGATCAAATTCATAACATTGGTTTCCTTGGCTAGTCGTGACTTTCTTTCCTTCGCCACGAAAAAGATCATTGGCGGGTGCCACCCCACCCTTTGCCAATAAATGGCCACTGTGTGACCTGGGGGCCCTTGCCGCATCCACCGTACAGTCCAACCATAAGTCGGGTGCATAGGAATCCCAGCACATAACCGGGATGAAGGCTGCCCGATGACGAAACTCCTCATCATAACGGAGCCAAGCCCCTGGCGGACCGGACTCATAGGCCTGGCGGACTATGTCCGCATATTTAAGGAGCTCGAAAGTCCTGGCTGGATAGGCCTGAATTATGACTCCTTGATAGATTGCGAAGGCCGCAGTCCAATTGGTCCGGTTTCTGTCAGCCTTGGGGCGCTTGAAGTGCTCCTTTTCCTTCTTATCATCGGCTTCCGCCGGGTCTACAAGTGGGTCGTGAAAAAGGAGGGCAAACAGATCCACAAATTCACCTCTCCATATTTTCTCCTGTGTTGCCGGCAAAAAATGTGCCCCAATGGGGGCGGACACTGATGCATAGCCCACCCCAGGGAAAGTATACTGTCCCCCAACCGAGGCCAGCTGAGTCCCTTGGCTCCCCCACACCTGCAACACCTGCCCATTGTAGCCCGGGGTCATCGCTGCATGAGGGGGGAGCCTGCCCCCCACCAAAGGAGGGAGAGAGCGTAAGGCTGGCACCCATGCCCCGTTCCACCAGATCAATTGTGTACCTGAGTCCCCAGACGAGGTTGACCCATTCCCTGCCCTCAGGGCAACAGGCCCCGTGGCAGGACCAGTATAGTGCGAGAGCCCCGCTGCCCAGGGTGCTCCATAACTGGGGCTCGGCCCCCACCCCACCCCTGGGTTCACACCCCCCCGCTGAGGGTTATGCCCCAACACTCGTGCCTGCATTACCCACGGGTGAATAACCTGGCACCGTACCCAGCGCTGGATCGCCTGCTGCTCCGTCACTCCTTGTCCCGCCACCACTGCGGCGCTCTGTCATCTCCCGAATGGCTTGCTCCAACACCGCTACTCTGCTGCGCAACTCCTCGTCATCATCGCCCTGTTGGGGTGCTTGTGATCCCGAAGGCTGTCCCCTTCCATCCCTGTCTCCGACAACTGAAAAGGGAGGGGGAAACCCGGCACCAGGCCCCATCCCTGCACCTGCAGCAGGCATGCCCGTTGTGCCCAGTGGGTAGGCCATCCCTGTCACATGCAAACCCCAGCCCCCCGCGATCACTCCTTGTTGTGCTCCCAGTGCCTGGAAACCCGACCATGGGGCACTAGGAGCCCCTTGCTGTGCCCCCAGTGCCTGGAAACCTGGCCATGGGGCACCCGGAGCCCCTTGCTCTGCTCCCAGTGCCTCGAAGCCTGGCCATGGGGCACCTGGAGCCGGTTGGGCCATTTGCCACACCCCGGGGCCAGGAGGGGCCGAAGCCTCCCCGAGGCCAGCCCCCAAGCCAAGTGGGGCTTGATTCACTTCTGGCACTGGTGGGGGCGGTTCAACCCGCACACATCTAGGCACAGGGGGGGTCCTCAATATATCGAGCTGGGGGCTTTGTTCGCCTGCCCCCCCTACGAGGGGGCAGAGGTAGCTCAGATCCCCCAGCCGCCCCTACTCCTCGCAGGGCCTCGAGTTGTGGGGGGTTCCCTACCTCCCCCATACTGCGAAGCAGCACTTCACACCCCTCTAGTCGCTCACGCAGGGAGGGCTCCCTGGATGGGGAGTGTTCCTCCCCTACCCCCTGCAGCTCCCCCTCCCTTTCATCAGGAGGCTGCAAACCCCTGTTGTCCTGAGCCACAGGGCCCTGCGCTCCTCCCTCATTCCCAGGCATGTGGCCCTCAAAGGCCACCTCTACCCCAGCGGCTGTGGGGTTGAGTGGTTCCACCGCTTTTTGGCCCCCTCCCAGACTTATTCTTCCTTTTTCTAGCACCCATTGTGGGTGAGATGCCACCCCATGCGCAAAGTTGATTGCGACAGCTGGGGGGTCTGCACTGCCACCCCGTTTTTTTTTCGCTCCCCAAAGTAGTTTTTTAGGGCCTCTGGGTGGGCTCCAATGCCACTAATGTTCCTCTGAGTCTGGGTATGGGTTCTCCTACTCCCAGCTCAACTACTTGCCTTTCAATGACAGCTCCTACTATGCCGCGCCCAGGAGCCTCTGCTCCGTCAGGCTGCCAGCGAAATCCCCAACAGCCGCTGTTCTGCTCCGAGCTTGCTGCTCGGCCTCCCACTGCCTCCTGACTGAAGAGGCGAGTGGGGAGTTCATTCTGTGCACCGCCCCTTTCAGGTGGTGCACCAATCAGCCGCGCGTTCTTCGCACTCTTCCCAGCGAGGGTCACCTAGCATCCCTCGCTGGAACCAAATCTTCCCGCCATGCGGGCTTCACTGAATTTCACCCCCGTGGCGCAACACACTGCCGCGGAGATCGCAAGTGACCCGGGGAGAAAAGAGGTGGTGCTCAAGGAGAGCACCCTCCCCCCTTTGGTAAGGGTCGTGCTCTTTGTGTCCCTGCTGGGGCGTGACAACTCGGTCTTCGCCGCCAACGGGTGGCCGCGAAGGGAGAATATGGAGGAGCCAGACACATTTCCCCCTCCCCCATAGGCAGAACTTCAAATTCAAAGCCTCCACCTGCATGCTCCAACATGGCCTGGCCTCATGGACTACACACACACACACATGGATCCCACTGGCTCCCCATTAAATTACTTTCCTTTCCTAACCCTTGCTAAGGGACACCAGGGGGTCCCTAACAAAATAACTTAAAACCCCAAAAGAAAACATTAAACTTACCAACAGTCTCACGCTTGCACGCCTGCAGCAGTATGTGGCAGTCTTTCATGATGCCAAGCCTACTGTAGAAATGCCTTCCAAGCCAAAACTCCAGAAGTCCACAGAAGGAAAACAAAAAATCAAAGTTACTATTGGCCAGCTGAGCTCAGTCAAGTGCCAACCCCCAATCACATCCCTACCCCCTCTGAAAATCTAAGGGAACCTTCAGGATTGGATGCCTTGAATTAAAAAAAAGGAACCAATGCAAGGCAGGCAGTTAAAAAAGGCGCCAAATGTAACAGTTTGTTACACAGGGAGGGACTCAACAAGTGGTAAATAAAACCTGTGCCCAACTACTGCCCAACTGCCAAAAAAGTCCTTAAAAAAAAAAAACGAGATCCGAGACCAATGCAAAAAACAGGTACACCCTGAAGTATCGGATCTTGGTTTTAAATCTGGTACTGCCAAATACCGGCAATATCAGATCTCGGGAGAACTGGTATTAATGTCCAGCTTTCCTAAACTGCTAAAGCCAGTTGTCCTAGGCTGTAGGCAGTCTAGCCAAGTCTGTATTCCTGGAGTGCATTCATGCATTACTAAAAGAGAAAGGAGTGGACACGGGTCAAGGATATTTCTCCTTGTGAATCCACATCTATTCATAGATGGCCTAACCCTGCACTCTCTGAAGTCACAGCAAAAACTGTAATTTCAACAAGTGCAGAATCCAGTCTAATGGCTTTATCCTACTGTTACTAAAGTCAGTATAATATCCATGAAATTTACAGGTTCAGACCCATAGTTCTTTTCCATATTAAATAAGCATAGATAAATAGGAAGAAAAAAAAAAAAAAAAAAAGCTCAAGCACAGGTTGCTTTGCATTCAGAACTCCAGCCAAACCCAGCTGTGTGTTCAGGGAGCCAGGGTCAGCCTTAGAATTTGCGGGGGGCCCAGGCAAAACCACAATGCCATGGGGGGGCATAAACCCTCTCTCCATAGCCCACCCACTTAACAATTGCCAGTCTGGGGTTCACTTACAAAAACAAAGAAGTGTCGTAAGTTTTCACACATTGGCTCTCACATGTGCACGCACACACAAAACTCAGCCTTTTCCCTTCACATATACAATTCTTGCGGTGTGTGTGGTTGTGGTATTCAGGGAACTCTGATTTACTGAAAGTGAGGGGAGGGCAGGGACTGCAGGGCCCTGATGAAACAGCTATCCCAGGGGGTGAGAGAAAGTGCCTCAGAAATAGCTTGTCCTAGGGTCTCAGGACCTGAGGCTACCAGAACTGGCCTCTTTGCAGGGCCCCCTCTGACCACCATGGGGCCAGAGGCCCTGCTTGGTCTTGCTTAAGGCTAGCCTTGCCATTAGCTACACCAAATAGCTTCTTGCTGCTATATGTTCTGTAACAGTTCTCTTAATCCATCCCAGATACACTGAACTTTTGGGAGGCTTACCAATGCAAGTCATTCCCTCTTCGAGGTGACCTAGGATCCAATCAGAATTGATATCCACCAGGAGTCAAAATGTTTGGGATTCCTCCTTGTCTAAAAAGGCTTCCTAGCCTCTTCAGCAATTTGAGTAGATTTTTTTTTCTTCCTCTAAATATAATGGGCCACGTATTAAGCATTGACTTCCATCTTTGTGCCCACAATTTGTGAAAGCAATTAAGGTCACTTAGTTACCTAACTATAAAGTAAATACAATCAGGTACTTCCATATCTTAATAGCCTTAATTACACCTTCAAATGCTTGTGGTGCCAATTATGTCCACAATTATTTGCACCTGAAAAAATACCAGCCCATGATGGAGAACTCATTTAAGAGCAAGCTGAAAATTGTGTCTACTAGACTTAATGTAGCAATGAATAAAAAAATAAAATCAAAACTCAAAACCTTCCAGCTGTGTTTTGGGTTTCAGTAGACGTGAAGTAGCTACAGTAACTCAACCTTCTAGCCCCCATTTAGGCAATTGATTTTGCAGTTATTAACTTCATTTCTCCATTGTTATTCTACTAGATAAAGCCTGTGCCTCACAAGCGGTGTGCTCCTGTAATCTCTTTCATTCCTGTTTCTTCATTCTGAGAGTGAGGAGGCAAAACTGGGAAACAATTTTTCTAACATCTATCCTAATCTCCTGCTACTCCCTTGCTGCCAACCAGAGAATCAGGAGAGCTTCATTAAGTGTAGCAAAATATTTGTTTTCCCAATAATGGTCTTCACCTTCCCTTTGCTAACCCAAACTAATTTCACGGTTCATAAGCTCCTGCTTATTAACCCTGAAAAAATAACTTCACCTTTCTATACATCAGCCTATCTGCAAAGTTGGAATAATAATAATAATTAATAATAAATCGCCTTACTCTCAAGGGTGTTGTGAGGTAGAGATTCATCATACAACAGTCTCTTAGAGCAGGTCATCATGACACAATAGTCTGAGGGTTCATTCATGCTGACCCTTTCCCCCTGTGAACTCCCCATCTGTTCCTTTATCTGTGGGTGCTTTTAGACAAGAGCCTCCCAACCCATGACTCATCACCCACCCATCATGCATGTTGCAGGGCCCGGCCACATTGGTGCCCTGTGCAGCCCTGCAACATGCATGATGAGTGGGTGAGATTGCTGGGAAATGGGTGGGGAGGCGCTTGTCTAAACACTCTGTGTATCTTGTCCTACAGCAATGCAGTTACACAACTGCCACCAGCTACTTCCTTGTAGTATTTCCCAACACGCAATTGGTATGGAGGCATGCCCTCATGATAGCTCTGCATACAATGTTTCAGAAGTTATGTGAATCAGGGAGTCTCTCCTCCAGGATTTCCTGGCACACTTCTGTGGTCACTCTGGTGTGAGAAGTGAGATAAAGGAAATGTACGGGTGGGGTTCTGACTGAAGCTTGCTCCAGGATAGGCTGGCTAAGAGAATAGAAGCCTGAGTAGAAGACTCAGGAGGGAATTAATGGGGAGAGGCAGGACTTTGAGCCGAAGGGCTTGCCTCGTGGCTTATAGCTACTTGTAGGAATGCCCCAAGGAGGAGGGGCCAGGCAACTGAAAGTGTGCCCCAAGGCTCTAGGCCTTCCCTCAAGCTGGCTTTAAGGCAGCCAGGCCAAAATAGCCCAGGACTGGGAGCCTAATGAGGAGCTTGCCTCATTCTGAAAGGATGGCAGCCTAATGGAGGTGGAAACAGCAGGGGCTGGAACCCAGGGTGGGGCTTGCTTAACTATAATACAGAAGTGTGTAGGGAACCTGTATGTATTGTGGCTATTTGACATGGTGTAAATCAAGGGAAGGGAATCTCTCCCCCCTAAGGCGCTGATGCAGGCCCTCCAACATACATTTTTCATAAGTGTTCCTGAAAAGCTCTCATGGTTTGATTCCGAGACTTCCATAGCCCAAACTGGGAGTCTCAGGGTTAAGCTGTCAGAAGTGGCAACCTTAGCTGGATCCAGGGGCCAGACCTGTGGACTGGCAAGGGGCCATATAACAAAAGACTATGGAATGTATTTGGCCTGCGGATCTGGGTGTTCCCACCTCTGGGAAGAAAATCACCTTGTAGGAAATAGAACCGGACTGATGGTGACTGATGTTTTGGCCTGATCCTCGTGTTCTAATGTGCCAAAATGATTATGCACTATGATCCTGTAATGTATTTTGGCTAATCTAGTCATTGGCATTCTCCGAAGCCAAAACTATGTGTTGGGATTTTTTTTTGTTCTAAGGTCAACATCCTTTGTCATTGGGACCAAAGCGAGTCTCTGATTCCAGGTTATCTCCTAAAATGAAGAGAGAGCAAAGTAAGCTATTCCATTACTTACCAAAGTCCTGTTACACGTTCTGTGGGGCAGAAAGACTACTTGTTGCACGGACATGAAACTAGCGCCTTCTATTTCCCCCCCCTAATGTCTTGGCTCTTGATGTTGGTTTACTGCAGGAAGTTGCAGACTAATCAGACTGTGAAACCCTAAGCAGGGGGAGACGGTGATTCCAGCCGCAGACTGCAGCAGATAATAGACCGTGCCTCACTTGACAGAAAGATAAGGGAATGCATTTTGTTCCTCATTATTTAGCTGGTTCTGAAAGGTGTTCTCCCCCCCCCCCCCTTTTGGCTGGTTAAGTTACATAAACAGTGTGAAGTGTCATGACGAGAGTGGAAAACTGTCAGGGCAGCCGTATAGTTAAATAATTTCCACACATGGAACAAAGGGGGGGGGGGCTTTATGTCACTTCCTGACCCCACTCATCTGTAGAGCAAACGGTCATGAAGCTGGAGATACAGATAATGAAGCATGTTTTATAGTGGTAATTCAGGCTGCCTTACTTCTAACAGTGTCTTCTTGGGGATGACTGGGGCAGACCTCCAAACTATAAATGTCCTTATACATCAAGTTCAGAGAGAGTGAGTGAGTGCTGTTTTGGTCCCAAATGTAAGAGATGGAGACAAAGTAATTCAGGTGATATCTTCTATTGGACCAACTGTAGTTGGTGAGATTATGTAAGCTTCTGGGCCATACAGGGCCCTTTGTCAGTCAGAACACGTTGTATGTAAGTATAACTTAGGGTATTTTTAGATGTGATGGCACTAGTTGCCGCCACACTTTGATCCTGCCTGGGTCACCCCAGGCAGGATCTGGCCTTGCTGCTGAACAAACATGCTGGCGGCCAGAGCTGGGGAGGGGAGAGGAAAGGACGGGGGTGACATGTGGATGTGGTCCTCCTGGCCCTTTCCCCCATGCTGCTCAGCGCAGAGGATGGGGTTGACGTGCAGACTTAGGGCATTTTCACACAAGACACTCTGCACCCACCACTATACATTTTGCAGGGCTGCAGTGTTGCCCTATAGGTGCCCTGCAACATGCAGAGTGGGTGGGGAGGCTCTTGTGTGAAAATGCCCATGGTCCGCACTGCTTCAACCCCCACGCTGCTGAGTGCAGCCCATCCCCCTCCCTGATGGGCGGGTGGTGGTGGGTGGGGAGTGTCTTGTGTCAAAATGTCTATGGTCCACATGGCCTGTGCGGTGGCTAATACTTACAGGGACCTGTGTTGTTCAGTGATTTCCCCCATTGGCAGCAATGGGGAAAACGCAGTGAACACGGGGTTCACTGCGTGTTATGTACCTTTTAAGTCTGATGGCATAGGAATCAAGGTAAACTGTAACTGTATCTTGACATCTCATCTGCCTAGTCAAAGGGCTCTTTTAGACGAGCGGCGCGCAATCGCACATCGTGATCGCGCATAATTTGAAACGGCTGCCTTTATTAATGACACGAGACGGAAGCGGGGTATTATGCGCATATTATGGCGGTGGCGCATTTTTAAAGTCCGCAAATTAAATACCTCGATCGTGAGGTATTTAATTCGCGGACTTTAAAAAGGAACTTCTAAAGCAGAGGGGGGAGACATACATATGGTACATGTGATCCACTTACTCCATGCAGGCATCAACCTCTGGAGATCTACTAGGACCCCTCCTGCTGGCTCCAGCAAATGGTCTCTGGAGTGGAGAGGAGCACTTCTCTTTAGAGCAAGTCTGTCCCACCGGACACAGGCTAGGAGGAGCTTTCCTAGCTGTCCTCTCTGGAGAGTCTCCTGGGAGGTGCTGATAACACTGTCCTCCCCAGTGGTGATCTCCAAGAGGCTGGTTCCCCACACCATGATTTACTGGAGACTAGCTTGTCATCTACCAATAGATTGCGATCTACCTCTTGGCTGTCTCTGTTCTGAAGCACTTAAGAAACTGTTTTCTGAAAGGCACATAATATAAAGCAAACAATGTCTCTGGATACATTTTTTGAAAAACTGGTTGAATGCTATTCGTTGTAGACTTGATCAGAGTAGACAGCAGACATTCTAAGAAGCTGGAAATCTATTATTTTTTTAATACAATTTACAATCAGGCCAAAAAAATCTTGAAACTGCTTCAGGCTTCATATGTATCTGTTGATTGTCAGTGCAGTACAAAGATTCTGGACCACAGCCTTAATCTGAAAATTCATAATCCCAAATTAATAATAACAAACATTACATCAATAACCATCAGTAGAAGCAGAAATAACATTTCAGATAATCTATTTTGTTTGCTGTGGTGGGCCTCTCAGTGTGGAACTCCCTCCCGATATTTGTCTCAGTTCCTCCCTCCTTACCTTTAAAAAGCACCTGAAAACATATTTATTTTCTAGGTGCTTTTAGAATCCACTGCTGGTTCCCTTAAGAGTACTCTGTCCTCCCTTTTTCCTTCATCTACGGCCTCCCTAGCTCTCTCTCTTCCTTTCTCTCTGAAATTGAGTCCTGGCTCACTTTTTTCCTCTCCGACAATACCCCCACTCTCATCCTCAGTGACTTCAACATTCATGTTGATGTCCCTTCCCAGCCCTCCATCTCCCGCTTCCTCTCACTAACCTCCTCCTTCAACCTCCACCTTTGGACCAACTCCCCCACCCACGCTAACAGCCATTCTCTTGACCTTGTCTTCTCTAGGAACTGCTCTGTCTCTGATCTCTCCTTCAATCCTCATCCCATCTCTGACCACTTCCTTGCCTCTTTCAATATCTCTCACTGTCCCCCCTCCTCTTCCCTGTCTCCACGCCCCTTCCGTGACCTGCAGGCGATTAACCCCCTAGACTTTGCCTCTTCTCTCTCCCCCCTTCTCCCCTCAGTCTCCTCCTCCTCCTCCTCCTCTTCTGCCATTTCTACTTTCAATGCCTCTCTCTCCTCCACTCTTGACTCCCTTACCCCCCTCTCCTCCCGGCCTGCCCCCTCCCACAACCCCCGTCCTTGGCTCACCCCCAGTATCCGCCACCTCCGCTCTTGCACCCGTGCTGCTGAACGCCTCTGGCGCAAATTCCACTTTCATGCTGACTTACTTCACTTCAAATTCTGTATCTCCTCCCTTACTTCTGCTCACCCTCGCTAGACAGCATTACTACGCCTCCCACATTGAGTCCTGTTCTCGGGACCCTCGCCGCCTGTTCTCCACTTTTGACTCCTTCCTCAAGCCCCCCTGTCCTCCTCCTCCCTCTTCCCTTTCTGTTGAGGATCTTGCTTCCTTCTTCACCTCCAAGATAGACAAGATCTGCCTCGACATTGCTTCCTGCTTCTCTCCTCTTCCTACTCCCTCCCCTCTCCCTCCTTCTCTCCTGCTCTCCTTTCCTCCCATCTCCCTTGAGGAAAACTCCTCCCTGCTCTCCTCCTCCAACCTTTCCACTTGCCCCATTGACCTCATCCCCTCCCACCTCCTGACCTCCATTGCTTCCACTGTTGCCCCTTCCCTCCTGCACATCATCAACCTCTCACTCTCTACTGACTCCTACCCCTCTGTCTTCAAGCATGCCACTGTCTCTCCTATCCTCAAAAAGTCCACTCTTGACCCCTCTGACCCTTCTAGCTACTATCCTGTCTCACTCCTTTCTTTTGCTTCCAAGCTTCTTGAACGTGTTGTCTACTCCTGCTGACTCGACTTCCTCTCTGCCAACTCCTCCCTTGACCCCCTCCAATCCGGCTTTCTCTCCCTTCACTCTACTGAAACTGCTCTCGCTAAGATCACCAACGACCTTCTTGTGGCTAAATCTAATCGACTCTATTCCATTCTTGTTCTCCTTGACCTCTCTGCTGCCTTCGATACTTTTGATCACTCACTCTTGCTGAACTCACTTCACTTGCTTGGCTTCCATGACTCCATTCTCAACTGGTTCTCCTCCTACCTCTCTGACTGCTCCTTCAATGTGTCTCTTGCCAACTCCAACTCCACCTCCTCCTCCCTTCCCCTCTTAGTTGGTGTTCCCCAAGGCTCTGTTCTTGGCCTTAACCTCTTCTCTATCTATACCCTGTCCCTAGGGAAACTCATTGCCTCCCATGGATTCCAATATCATCTCTACGCTGATGACACTCAACTCTATCTCTCTACTCCCTCTCTCTCTCCATCTATTCAAGCTCACCTCACCAACTGTCTCTCTGACATCTCTACCTGGATGCCTCAACATCAACTCAAACTCAAAATGGCTAAAACTGAACTCCTTATCTTCCCCCCTCATCATTCCTCGCCCTCTTCCCTGTCGATCCTCATCAATGGGGTTACCATCCTTCCCGTCCCCCAAGCCCGTAGCTTAGGCTTCATTTTGACTCACTCCTTTCTTTCAAACCCTACATCGACTCTGTTGCCAAATCCTGTTGCTTCTCCCTCCATAACATTGCTAGATTCACCCTTTTCTCTCTGTCTCCTCTGTTCATGCCCTGGTCATCTCTTGTCTTGATTACTGTAACCTCCTTCTCACTGGCCTCCCCCACTCTCCCCTTTCTCCCCTTGCAGGATCGCCTCACTCCCCAGGTTCTAGACTGGCCCCTGCGGTCATCCAGAGTGCTGTGTTGGAGGTCCCTCGGGTTTCTCAGGGGACCACACAGGATAGGGTGTTTTCGCTGGCCGCGCCACACCTCTGGAATTCCCTCCTGGTGGGGGCCCATCTGGCCCCAGACCTCCCGATCTTTCATAGGAATTGTAAGACCTGACTGTTCCATCAGGCACTTGGCGAGGGAGAGGGGTGATGGGTTGGATGGGGGGGGGATTGGGGAGGGTGGAGTGGGTTTTTTCCTGTGTTTTTCTATTATTGTTATTACGTTGGGGGATATATTTTAATTGTTTTATTGTATTTTATATTTATTATTATTATTAACTGCCCCGGGCTACCTGTGGCAGGAGGGGCGGGATACAAAATTTCTAAATAAATAAATTATCTCCATCCAAAACTCTGCTGCCAGGGTCATCCATCTTGCCTGTTGCTTTGGCCACGTGCAGCCCCTCCTCGCTTCACTGGCTCCCCCTTCCTGAACGATTCCTGCACAAGCTCCTAGACTTCACCTATAAAGCTCTTCACAACCTTGCTCCCTGCTACCTCTCTGCACTAATTCCCTCTATACTCCAGTCTGTGAACTCCTCTGTCCCTTCTCTCATCCTACCACGCCTTCCCTGCTCCCCTAACCGCCTTCGTCCCTTCTCCCTTGCTGCCCCCCACACCTGGAACTCCCTCCCTGACCACATCCGCCTCACCCCCTCCCTTCGTACCTTCAAATCCCTCCTCAAGACCCACCTCTTCCGCTCTGCCCTCCCCGACTCCTCGCTCCCCTCACCTAACTCCTGCTGATACCCTCTATCCAGTACAGTCTGTTACCTGAGGTCTGTGTACTCGTATCCTCACCACACAGACCAGCCAGCCATCATTCTTGATGTAACCAAGCCAAGCACATGCAACTGGCTGGGGGCCCTTGTGGCTGCTGCATGGGCCCCCTCCCTGTTCCTGCTTGCAGTTGCAACATTGTGTCTGATATAATGTTGCAACCGTGGCGTGGGCAGGGAGGGGCCCCATGCAGCAGACTGTGTCAGACCAGGTCTCACACACAAGTCTCACGGCTCAGCTTGCCCCCCTGGCACCATGGAGGAGGAGTCTTCTCCACCAGTCCGGACCCAGTCCGGTCCGGGCTGGCTTGAGAGAGGGCCAGCCCCTGAGTGGGAAAGTGCCCAGTGGCGGCTCTAAGTGCAATTGCCGCCGAGCACCTTCCCGCTCCGGTGCTCCCTGCATCGAGTCGGCCCAGCTTGCCCCAGCCCGCCCGCCCAGCCCCCGGCCTCCAGGGCTGGTCGGGTGGGCCGGGGCAACAATGGCACTGCTGCTGCTGGCTGCGCTCAGCCCCAGCATGTGGGCAGAGAGCCACGAGAGACAGAATGCCCCGTGGGAGCAGCTCACTACTGGCCCAGAAGACGGATGGGCCCAGCAGTAGGCCACCAGCAACACACCGCAGACTCTGCAGAGAGCAAGTAAGTCCCAAGCACCAGCAGCCCAACGCCTTTAGGCTGGCCGGCGGCTTCACCACCGGCAAGAAAAAAAGGGGGGTGCACGGACATTGCTTGTCCCTGGGCCCATCCCTAGCTAGCTACGGCCCTGGGAAACAGCCAAAGCACCCATGAGAGCAAGAGCAAAGAGCACGTTCACTCCTCAGACCACTCTAGGTGCTGTGGCCAGGAATACAGTCCTGGGGGACCTGTATGTGGGCAGAGGCTGTGCGCACTCCAATAAATGGGAGGTGACCCCACGGGCACACAGCCAGGATTAGCTATCATCTGCCTACACGGTAGGCTCTACATTTGCCAAGATGATGCCATGAGTGAGCCTGGGTGGCAGCCCCATGTCCGGTTGGGGTGAACATCTGGCAAACACCTAATAAATGGTGTGGTCTAATGTGGGTTATTTTTTCATTTGTTTTCACCCATAGAGCACTCAGGGCTCTCCTGATAGCACCAGTGCCAGCACTTGCATGGGCTTTTGTTTCATTAAAGCGAATGGAATTAGTACACTAAGTTCTTCTAATGTTGACAATATCCCCTTGAAGGACCATGTTGCCTATCTAAAGGATCAGGCAGCAATGTGGAACACTCATATATAACAGATGTAACACAATGTGTTAAGAATAATGATTAAAAAAGCTATGAAAACTAGACAATGTAGGTGTCTGTTTCAGAAAAAACAAATAGATTATTCCAGCTGCACTCAAGAGAAACGGTTTGGGATGGGGAGTGAGTACCACAGCCAAATGAAACTGCAAGGGGAATGTTATCAGGCAGAAAGTAGTTATTCTTTCTAGAACTTGGCAAGTGTGTTGAGAGTGTACAGTTATGCTGACGAGTAATGTCATGAGACGGTGTTAATGATCACAAGACGTCATGTCTCTTAGTCTGTGTGAAGTAAGTCCTTATGTCTGTGTTTTCAGCAAACATGTTTCAAACTCTCCTAAGCTGGAGAAGTAAACTTATGAGTGCTGCTGGGTTTGAACCTGGACGATACCGAGTACTCTGTGCGGATCCATCCAACAATCTACATTGGCCAGAGGGAGTAGTTGCTCTGTTGGTCCCAAATGTAAGAAATGGAAACAACGTAGTTCAAATGATTGCTTTTACTGGACCAACTTCTGTTGGTGAGAATATGAAAGCTTTCAGGTCGTACAGGGCCCGTCCTCAGGCACATAGTAGGTCAGAAACTCAGCAAATGTAGGGCAGATACGTAGGAGGCACGGCAGTAGCTGTTTGTACATTATCCTAATACCGGCATTAACTCCTCTTAATCTGGATTGTTGTGTGAATTGCCATGCCAGCTTAAATCACTTCTGCTTCCTGGTTTTTAGTTTCTGTTTCCTGGCTTTATGCCCACGTTATTTAACATGATTTTCAAGAATATATCTAATTTGGCACGAAATAATACCGGAATAGTGGGCGTGTGAACGACTAGTCTGGTATTAAGCCACTCCACCATAGGTAGAGTTGCAGGTAGAGTTTTTATGTCCCCTCTACTCAGTGTCTCTATGCAGCCCCCAGTAAGTTTTCATGTGGCCCCTTTGCAGTTCCTGGATCTGGCCCCTGGATCCTGTTCCTATGCCAAAGCACTTAAAAACGGAACTCAGTTTAAGCGAGCATGTTCACAAGGATAGGAGACACATCTATGGCACAGATCCATGATCTTTCTAGGCCCTCTTTTCCTTGAGTCCACCCCTGTTCCCCCCGCCCTTGGAGCTTGTACTACTTTTGAAAGTGGCCCCTGAGAGGGAAAAAGTTCCCCACCCCTGGCTTAAATGAATCGTGTGCTAAATTGGGGACAGAGTGCTCTGTACCTTGGCGAATCCAGCCCAAAGTAGATAACAGAGTCTGCTTTATTATTTACAGAGCATCATAATTAATAACAAACTAGTGAGTGGTACACAAGCGGTCATATTTTACCACAGCAGTGTTGGTCTGCTGCATTTTCTTTGGGTGTGAAGAAAAGACTCCTGCACACTATTTTACAGTGGGAACATGCTTTGTCCAAAATCAGTGGACAGTTTTCAGTCATTGTTTTTTTCCATTTATTATCACCCACTGAAAAGTGCCCTGCAATGTGCAGTATTAGCAAAGAGGAGAACTTCAGGTTTAAGCCGTGTATAATGAGGATGACGTCTACAGACGTCTGTCAAGTGCAACCCTTTATCCAGACTCCTTGTTATCCAAATGTAGGTCATTTCCACTATCATGAACCACTTACGTGAAAATTGCTTCTTCTTATCTGAATCCACATTTATTTGAATAAATTCCTTCTCTTTCAGCATAGTCAGGCTAACAAGGTTTGCTGTATCGACAGGACATAACAAACAGGACAAACCCTGTTAAAGCCAGGATATGCGCTTGCTCTGGGTGACTGAAATGGAATTTTATAGACATTTCTATTTGTTTCTATTGGCACTTTTTAAAAGGCGACTTATGAGTGCATCCAAAAAGGAGGCGGAGGGCCTAACCTTCCATGTCTTAGCCATGTCCTCCAACCCCCGAGAGCACACATTTCCTGTTCTCCTCCCTCCCTCCCCCCCTTGTGTCTGCACTCCTCTAGGGCTATTGGCTGTTTTCCAGAGTGGGTGATGTACGCCATAGGGGAAGGGATGGAGAATGTGAGGTGTGAGCAGGAGACAGTTGTCCATGGAACTGTCTTCTGCTTGCATCTCACACTCTCTGTCCCCTCACCAAATGCCCATGCTCGGAAGTGAACGGAGCCTGGAAATTTGGGGGCAGAGGAAGAGAGAACAAAGAGCGTGTGCTCCATGGGAATGGGCTATGTGTGTGACTGACATGTCAGACAGCATCTTTTGCCTCAAGGAGGTTGTGTTTTTGACTAACCCAACTCTGTGCAGCTCCCCATCTCCACTTTACTCATGTCGGTCCTCACAATTCATTGAACGTTGAGTGTTCCCTCACAGACACAAAGCCTTCCTTCTCTCTATTCATTTTTTTCTTTCAAACACAAGGCATACACTCATTCCCATGATTAATTAAAGGGCACATGAAAACAACAAACTCCCTCCCCACATCCTACACAAACCAAAGGGGAGCTTCACAAAACATTTGCAATGGGGGACTAAACTACAGCCGTAAACACATTTGTGTCAGTGGAGTGTCACTGAAGTCAATGGTGCTCTAGTGGCACAAGTGCTTGTAGAATCTCCGTCTATGGGTGTCTTTAAACATAACGTCAACAGATGTCTGAATGTGTGTTTTGACCTCGATATGAGCAGGTTTGGCCCTGTCTTCACCATGTGTCGCTTCTTAGACACACAGCCCATCTTGGGGCAAATTGGTATTTTCTCATCACTTGATCTCAGCATGCAAGCACTGCTGCCTCGTTCCCCATGTTGTACCTGCTAACACACCACACGATATCATTAGACACAACATTGGCCATGTGTTCAGCTGGAACATACAAATTGCCCTTGTGATGCAATGGTGTTCACATTGTGTGTTCAACGTGTGGCCAAATTGGTGCTGGGATTTTTATGGTGCTTACACACAACAGCCAAACATGTGCTTAGGGGTTTTGACACCCGATCTTCGTTATGTATAAAAATGCCCTATGTTTTGGGTGTGCAAACTACAGTAAACTCTTCAGGTTCAAACTTCCTTTGACCCAGGAAAATATTTTATTTATTAGCCTGATCTCTGGTTCAATAACCTTTTTTGCTGGAAAGGTAAATTAATATAGTTTCCAAAAACTCCTTCTTATCGTATGATGAATGTAATGTCTCTCCCTTCAAATGTCAATGGCTGAGGTGTTTTAGTTAGGAACTATGCTACACTTTGCTTTTGTATAAACAAGTCAACTCTAAAGCCAGTGAAAATCTCAGAATGTTGACACACAATTTTGCTAGTCCTGGTTTAATCTCCCCAGTTTTGTTGAGTTCCTACTACAAGGAGCATAAGCTAAAACTGATCCAAAGTTTATCAGGTTAGTCTGTGTGTCTTAAATCAGCAATCTTCAAGGTGCTTACTCCAGAATAATCCCATTGAAGTCAATAGGACTACTCTTGAGTTAATAGCTAGTAATTATCACAAAAGGTGCTCCAGCTCTGAGACCTGATAGGTTGCTA
This sequence comes from Sphenodon punctatus, assembly GCA_003113815.1. Taxonomy (NCBI): domain Eukaryota; kingdom Metazoa; phylum Chordata; class Lepidosauria; order Sphenodontia; family Sphenodontidae; genus Sphenodon; species Sphenodon punctatus. The sequence continues at coordinate 8,136,833 of QEPC01013002.1, read as the reverse complement.
GGATACCAACTGATAAGCCACTGTGTTTATAACATTTCCATGAACATCTGCATGAATGCAAAATGGTCACCAAGGAGTAGCACAACAGCTCTCCAACTGGTTATATTTTCTTGATTTTAACCAAACTGGTAAAGGAAGGGTGAGATCCTTCAACCAATTAAACTCAATGGCAAAACTTGCATTGACTTTAATGGGGGAGGATTGTCCTACATGTTTCCACTACAAGAGCTAAACCAGTCTTTAGAAGGCGTCTAGAGCTCCTTTGAACAAAATTGTATTCAATACCCAAAGCAGATATGTAAAGTTAAATACACCATGAAAAAGTTCATCTTACAAATTTACATGATGAACTAATTGTTGTTTCTAAAGTTATAAGCAATTGCTAATATAAGGGCTTGGGATCAATTTGTTTCAGTGCTGTTTAATTTACACAAACTAGAAATTCAGGAACTGCTGTAAATGACTAGGAAATACAGACACAATAGCCTTTTCCTGTGAGTGTCAGTAAAGTGATGACTAACTGTTTGAACACCCAACAGTTAGATGTAAAATGAACTCAAGCACAGATGGCAATGTGTAGTGAAATGGAAACATCTCTGGGAGAGACAGCAGATCTTTCACTTACTGCCTTTGCCTTGTACTTCCACATTCTCCAAAGCACAGGAACACCTGGATAACTATGCAGATATGGTTCTGGTGGTGAAAACTATCCCACAAGCTAGGGCTTTCTGGGAAGTCACTCCACAGCTGCTATCTCAGCTTAGACAGCTGTATCCCTTCCACATAGGGTTGCCACCTATGCACATTTTTAAGGAACACTTATGAAAAATACATGTTTCAGGGCCTGCATTGGTGCCTAAGGTGATAATGCAGGGCCTGCAACATGCATTTTTCATAAGTGTTCCTTAAAATTTGCATAGGTGGCAACTCTACTTCCATTCCAGCTGTGGGAGCTGGTTTAGGTACTTGAAAATGATGGCCCCATGGACTTAGCCTACCTTGACTCACTCCCATGGTAACTTTCCACACTAACAGCTGCAGGGTGCAGAGATCCTTTCCATGGCACACAGGAAGCATGCAGTCATATCCATGTGGCCACTCCACCCATGTTCTCTCCCACCGGACTTAATTGCTGTGAAGAATCTTGCATTGGTCCTCTGTGTGACAGCTGAGTTTTGTTGTGAATGCAGAAGCATCACTACTAGTTCACTTTATTCTTACTCTGTTGAACTAGTGAGAAGTCGCACTGAGATGTGCCTTGAGAATATCACCGGGGAAAGTGACTAATGAGCCTTGGCAAAATCATCCAGGTTTCCTTCTCCCCAGGCAAGAGGAGATACGGAGTGTTGCTATCGCGTGTGTGCAGCTCCATTCTGTCTTTCTTAAGAAAGGAAAACCTCAAGGACATAAGAGCTTTTTTCTAATTGTAGAAACCGACATCTGGAAGTTAGGAGTTAGTTAGCAGCACTAAAAGGAAATGAAGAGCTCTCTGGGCTGATACAGGTGGTACATTTCAAAAATTACCGGAAAGGAAGTTGGAGAAAATCCATGCTTGTGTGGTGGTGGCTGGTTTTTTTTAAAAGAATGTTTCTCAGGATTATTGAGCCAAAATTAAGTTTGTTAAATGAATTTAATAACACTTTGGCTTTAATTAAATGGAAAATCAAATAGTCACAAAGGGGAATCAGTCTAGGGAGAATGTGGTTGTGGTGTTCATCCCAAATGTAAGATGTGGAGACAAAGAAGTTTAGGTTATTATTTCCGTATCACTTTCAGTGTTCAAAATGCTTATGATTCTTATCTGCTTCACCATCCCAATGGAACTGCACTGTGATGAATAGAGTCTAAGCTTCAAGGCATTACAAGAATCAAGCTTCTGAAGTTTAAATGCCAAACACTTCAGGAACCAGCCATGGCACAAACCCTGCAGGAGGTGCAAACCACAGTGATGAGAACAGGCTGGACCCCCTGGTGGTGGAATGACCAGAGGGACTTACGCTCACAGCTGGTGTAGCACTTAATTAGTACTTAAGTACTACACAAACTCTTCATAATGCTACTCTATTTTCCTATTGCTTCTCTAACACGTTTATTTATTTATTTATTTTTTAAAATGTATTATCCCGCCCCTCCTGCCTCAGGCAGCTCGGGACGGCTCACATCATATGAAATATAAAAACACTTAAAACCATGTCCATCTCAAACAATGCGATTAATAAAACCTGTGCTTCATAAATCAGAGGGTTTCATGAATGTTTCTTGCAGGAATTAAGAAATAAGCACATGCATACAGAACGCAAGGTGCAAACCATGACAGCATTAGGCAATCAGCAAAGAAGCTAGCGCTTTCCCTGTTCGTACCAACGTCGATTCACTGAAACACCCCAAATGACCGAAATAACCCAAATGGATATCTGGTTGAGTGCAGATATAATCTGCATATGCAGAAGGGGATCTAAAATGCAAGTTACATTTGCAAATATCAGTTTGCCTATTGGTTTCAGCTGACGTCGCCATCATCTTCCACCGCCTGTTCAGACCTTGAGCTCCCAGCGTTCTATATCTGCTGGCAATCGGAGTTTTGGATTCACTCCCCCTTTGAGAGGTTGTCAAACCTCACAGCTGTTTCTGTGGCTTCTGGTATTTTGTTATGCTGGTTGATATAGTGTCAAAACATTCATTTCCTGATGGGCAATGAATTGAGCGAGCGAGTCTTTCTGCTGCTTACTAATGAGAGAGGTGGAATTTGAGCAGAAATGTGTGTGGCTTGAAGAACCACTCATAAAGAGAGGCTTGTTTCACGCTCTTCAGCAGTCATTTTATCTTATCTATCTGTGCACATTGCCCTCGCACAATAAACACTGGGGCTTTTTTCATTATAAGCATCTGGAAATGTGGGAAAGTATTCTCCAAAGAAGCAGTAAAAAGATGAATGCAAAGAGGCCTGGTAGCCATATGATGTGGTTTTATTAATTGCTGCTTATCTACATCCTTGCTTTAAAGTCCTGGTCAAAAGTCCCCTGAAGTCAGTCGAAGACTCTCATTAATTTCACTGGGCTTTGCCAATTGCCATGGGCTTGCAATCAGTCCCTGACTGCAAATCTAAGTTCAGCCTTTAATATGTAGCTGCAGTTGGCTCCTCCACGGTTATTTTCTACTAGGGAAAAATTAGCTAGTTGTGTCTGATGTTCCCTTTTTAATTGGTGCAATAAATCAAGTGCAGCTCATTGAAAATGATTAAAAAATTGTTTCCAAGAACTTGTTTTAAATCCTCTTTACAAGATAACGCGCACGAATTTCCAAGATGCATTTCTTGGGATAATTAGTTAATTTTTTGTGATCTCAGAACTTTAAATAGCAGATTTATCAGTGCGCTATCCATTGAAATGCTACCAATGTACAGCTTTTTAAAATGGCATTTTCCGGATTCTCTCCCCACCCTTTCAAACTTTTGTTTAATATTTAATCAGGGTCAGGGATCCCTCCCGGCAACTTCCGGCCCGATTGGCCAGGGAACTCAGTTCAAAGGTGGTGCGCTTACCAGCAGTGCCACAGACTTTGTGCCTAAGGGCCATGCCAAAGAGCCTTTTGGTGTGGCCCTTAGGCGGGGTTGGGGGCGGGCTTTGTTGTGTTTCAGGTAGATGTACAGTTGTTGGCTGCTGACAGCTATTTCAACTGTTGAAGCCTAAGGGGTTAATAGAGCTGTGACATGGTGGCTTATTGGTGGGGATTTAGAAGGGGAGGAGGGTTATATTTTGTCTTTGGGGTGGGGTGGGTTAATTGGGTTTTTGTTTTCTTTGGAGGGTTGGACATGTTCCCTGTCTCCAGTGAGTGGGGGGAGGCATTGGGGTTGGGGAGTAGGGGTCCTATCCCCCAGTGAGAGGGTGGGGGGGCTGTGGCCCCAGGGAAGAGGTTTATAATTGTCCCCTGGTGAGGCGGGGGGGAGAGGGAAAGGTTGGTGGGGCTGGGGATCTCCCTCACCATGCTGGCGGGGCAGCCATGGGGTGTGTGTGTGCCCTTGTGGACTAGCTGGGGGCACACTGGGGTCGTGATGGGGCGGAGGAATTATGGTCCCTCTGCGGGGCATGTTCAAATGGTGAGGAGGGACAGGTATTTGGTGCCTGTCCCCCTCACTGCCCCCCAGGCAGATGGTGAGGTGGTTCATGATCAGGGGGCCTCTGACCTGAATCTGATGCTGTTGAATGCGAGGTTGGTTGCAAATAAGCCAACAACTGTCCAGGAGCTAATCCTGGACCAAGCGGCTGACCTCGTATATATTACGGAGACCTGGCTGGCCACTGAGTCAGGACCTATTCTGGCTGACCTCGTTCCAGCCGGGTACTCTGTGCAGCATCAGCCATGGTCAGAGGGACAGGGTGGGAAGGAGGGGGGTGTCGGTGGTAGGTGTAGCCATTATTTTTAGGGACTCGTGGTCCGTTAGGAGGTATCCGGTGCTTTTTATGTCGGCTATTGAGGGCCTCCATCTTGTGATTGATTTGGCAGGAAACAGATTGAGGGTGCTGCACCTACCTGTACAGCAGCATCCCTGCACACTCTAGCAGAGCTGGTGTCAGAAGTGGTATTACACTTCCCAAAGACATTAGTTTGGGGAACTTCAATATTCATGCTGATGCCAGTGCTGGAGGGGTGGAACATGAATTCATGGTTGCTATGACAACCATGAGCCTGTCTCAAGTGGTCATTGGCCTGACACATGATGGGGGGGGGGCACACCCTGGACCTGATTTTTTGCACCGGCCTTGAGGTGGGGGATCCATTAGTGGGGGAGGTGTTAGCAGAGCCCTTGTCATGGATGGGTCATTACTTCGTATGGGCCAGTCCCCTGGTGCTTGTCTTCCCCTGGAGAGGTGTGGAACCAGTTCTGTTGGTTCACCGCCGGAGACTAATGGAAGCAGAGAGGCTCCGGAATGCTCTTGGGGAGTTACCCTCTGATCTTGATGACCGCTTGTTCAATGACCTCGTTATGTTTTGGAACACCTTGCTGACTGAGGCCATCAACCACACAGTTCCTAGGCATCTGCTCCCTAAATGTAGGCACTGCACTCCCCCTTGGTTCATGGAGGACCTACGGTGGCTGAAACAGGAGAGGCGGCGGTTGGAGTGATGGTGGTGCTGTTCGCGTGCTGAAGTCGACAGATTGCAACATAGAGCTAGCTTAAAAGCCTATGCTGTGGCTGTGCGGTCAGCAAAGAAGAGATTCTTTGCTGCCCTCATAGCATCTGCGAGGTCTTGTCCAGCGGAACTTTTCCGGGTGGTGAGGGGGCGGAGGGAGGGGTCAGTCTATCCTCCCTCCACCTGGAACTGGAACCTTCCAGTGCCCGCTGTGACATGCTTGTTGATTACTTTGTGGATAAAATTGCTTGGATTCACCATGACTTTGATGCTGCATTTAATATGAGAGGAGAACCAGAGGCTGTGGAAACCCTGCCTTATCCAGTTTCGTGGACTCAGTTTCAGTGGGTGTCACCTGCAGATTTGGAGTATGTTTTTGGGGTAGTCAGAACCACCTCTTGTGAACTGGACTGTGCCCATCCTGGATGGTTACGGCCAACCAGGAGACACTTGGGCCGTTGCTGGCAGGGGTGGTCAATGCCTCCCTTCGGGAGGGAAAAGTGCCAAGTTGCCTCAAGGAGGTGGTGGTGTGGCCTCTACTAAAAAAACCATCACTTGACATTGACTCCCTTGCAAGTTATCGGCCTGTCTCTAGCCTTCCCTTTTTAGAAAAGGTTACTGAATGGATTGTGGCTTGGCAACTGCAGGGATAGCTAGACGGCATCAGTTTTCTAGATTCTGCACAGTCCAGCTTTTGTCCGGGTTATGGCACTGAGACTGCGCTTGTGGCCTTGGTTGATGACCTCCGCCGTGAATTGGACCAGGGCCGAGCAACCCTTTTGATTCTATTAGATCTGTTGGCTGCTTTTGATATCGTTGACCACAAGATGTTGGTGACCTGCTTGTGGGACTGATCTGGGGTGGGCAATACTGTTCCTGAATGGTTCCGTTCCTTCCTGGTTGGGAGAACTCAGCAAATGGCTCTGGGGAATTGTTCGTGATCCCCCTGGGACCTCTCGTGTGGAGTCCCACAAGGTTCTATTATGTTTCCTCTCTGGATCAACATATATATGCAGCCACTTGGCGAGGTTGTGAGAGGGTTTGATGTTCGGTGTCATCAGTACACTGATGACTAGGGCTGTGGCGGAAAGTCGCAGTGGTAGCTATTTCTTCTGGAAACAGCATTTCCGCAATTAGTGGTACAGCATGGCAGAGGCTTTCATTCCACTAGTTTCATTCTGCTACTTCCGCAGTTCCACTAATTTCATTCCGTTACTTCCACAGGCTTCACAAATAGCGGAAACATGCCATTTTCGCTACTTCCGCCAGTCCGCCAGCGCCACAAAATAGCAGAACAGCGGTTTTCTGACAGTTTCCAACAATTCTGCAATTTTTCTGATAGTTTCCGAATTTGCAGAATGCCGGCGGAATTAGCGGAATGTCGGCAGAAAAGCCGCGGTGTGGCGTGGACAATTCCGAAATGACAGAATGGAATTGCGGCGTGGTAAAACTGCTGCTGCTTCAGCCCTACTGATGACACCCAACTCTACCTCTCTTTTTCATCAGACACAGGCCCAGCAGTCTTGATGCTTACTCGATGTTTGGCGGCTGTGGGGGGACTGGATGAGGGTGAGCCATCTGAAGCTGAATCCTGACAAGACAGAGGTGATGCTAGTGGGAAGGATGCTGGGGCTGGCATTTCCCCCGTCACTGATGGGGTTCACCCTTCACTGGTCCCTCAGGTTTATAGTTTGGGAGTACTTCTCATTTCACAGCTCCACCTAGATGCCCAGGTGGGGGCTGTGATGAGGGTTGCATTTCACCAGCTACATCTGGTGCGGCGGCTTCAGCCGTATGTCTCAGACGCTGACCTGGCCACTGTCATCCATGCTTTAATTCCCTCAAGACTAGACTATTGTAACATGCGCTATGTGGGGCTACCCATGGTGACGGTTCAGAAGCTGCAGTTGGTGCAGAACGTGGCGGCCTGCCTCCTTATGGGGACAGGTCACCGTAAGCACATTACACCAGTACTCCGTTCTTTGCACTGGCTGCCTATAGTCTTCTGGGCCCTGTTCAAGGTATTGGTGCTTACCTATAAAACCCTATATGGCCTAGGCCCTACCTATCTGCAGAACTGCCTCATTTCCCGGTCTCTGGATTGGCCTCTGTGGTCAACTGGGAGTGCCTTTCTCAAAGTCCCCCAAGTGTCTCAAGGGGAAACTATGGAGAGGGCATTCTTAGTGGCCGTGCCGAGGCTGTGGAACTCCCTCCTGGCAGAAGTCAGTGTGGCCCCAGACCTCGCCTCCTTTAGGTGGCTGTTCTGCCAGGCTTTTGGTGAGGGAGATGGGGGAAGGGGACAGGGGATGAGGGCTAGGGAGGGAGGGTTTTTGTCATTTTTAGTACCTGCCATATGTTAATGTTGTTTATTTATAATATATTTATTTTATTGGTATCGTATTTATATTTTGTATTTAATATTTTAAAATTTATTTATTGTTAGCCGCCTCGAGCTGCTTTTAGCAGGAGAGTTGTGGGATAAAAGTTCATGTAATCAATCAATCAATCAATCAATCAATCAATAAATAAATCAATCAAAGAAACAGTTTGTGGGACTTTGCTTAAATCCTGTTCCTGCAGGAGTAAGTGAAACAGTAAAAACTAAATTGTTCGGTTTACTTAGACGAGTCACAGGGTGACTTTTTCTATTTTGCCTTATTCATGAACTCTCTCTCCCAAGACAAGACCTAATTTGTTAGTCCCATTAGCACAGCCTTTTCTGCACTAACACACTGAATCATGCCAAGCTCTGCTGAATTTTCTGCTGTCTGTAGGAGAAGTACACTAAATTTGCCCTGAGGTGAATCCTCACTGGATCACGGATTGGAATTTAAGAGAAATCCTCATCCTACAGCAATTGATTCATAAGGAAAAGGGTATATTTGTAATCAAATGGAAATAGATGGACTTGGAAAATTGAACTTTTCCTCACATACCAGCAGTACAACGGTTTTTGCTGGCATGGGAGGTAAATTCCCCACTGACTATCCCCCATTCAAAGTACAGAATAACCTTCAATTTGAAATTCCCTAATCCCTTTTCTAGTTGCAAAGCATATATTAAACAATCAACTTTGTTCCTAATGTGCCAGAAAGGGTGTTTTGGGTAAAATATATATGAGTTAATGTTGGACAGCTCCCCCGACAGCAGGCACCCTTCGCAATGCAGTGCATTCACATCACACCGGCCTTGGGACGATGCCTAAGACAATTGTGTACTCCCACTCTCTGACACCTTGAAAATGCAGTTAGACAGAATAATTCTCTTACCATTTGTCCTCCGCAAAGGTAGATACGAGAAGCCTCTGTGATGTTTAATGTCTTACGCAACTCAACAAAAGTCATGATTGTTACTCGTGCAACTATCTGTATGTAAGTCTGGTGCATTGTAATGACGGAACTGTGTCTGTCTGTCTGTTTGTTTTCATGTATGTGTGTGCATGTACATGTGTGTTCACTTCTCTGTGTGTGTGCACAAAGCAGGGACGATCTGTAAGGCGGTGCCGAGTGGGCAGGATCACCAGTTTCACCCCTCACCATGCATTACTGCATAGACCCCCCTTGGTTGCACTTTTGCGGGGAGGTGACAGTGTCGACTGGGAACACAAGGGAAGCAGAGGCAGTAGGATCATTGAATCATCCACCCCATCCCATCTGGACTGAGGCAGGAATGGCTGAGGCAGTAAAGCAACCTTTAGCTCCCCCAACCATGAGCTTTCCACCTTACCCTGCCACCGGCATGACTGTAACTGCGTGACTTCGCAGCACCCACAGACCAGCAGTCCCGTTGCTCTGCTGCTCTACTCTCTCTTCTCTTTCTTCTCTCTGGTGTCAGCTGACGACTTCTGTTGTCAGCTGACCTCCTTGCTAGTAATCGGCCAGCTGGCAGTGGGCTGTCTGCTTTCCATGGTGTGAACACAGCAAGCGCATGTTCAGGGAACCGGCTATGCACGCACCTGCTTTGAAATGCGCCAGATCGCGGTTGTAAACGGAGCAAGCGCATGCTCATGGGAACGGCCATGCATGCGCCTGCTTCAAAATGTGCCTGATCCCGGCTGTATGAAAACAACTCACGGCTTCATAACGGGGGACTTAATTAAGTGCACGTTAGTAAAACCCGCGTACAATGCGCATTTCAAAGCTTCATCTAAAAATGGCCTCTGTCAAGCACAGGTCCACTCTAGAAATCTGTAATCCGTTAAGCAAATGTACACACACCCCATTCTTAAAGTAAAAGAAAGTTTAAGAAAAAAAACAGGTCACATTATAAACCAAAAAGAACAACAGCTCAGAGACACGGAAAGTTGCTATTGAAAATTATTATTATTATTATTAACAAACATTTATATAGCGCCAGCAGTGTACCTGGCACTTTACAAAGTAATAAAAGAGACATGGTCCCTGCCCCTAGGGCTTACAATCTGAGAGACAGGAGCTGGGGGAGAGACTTAGGAAGGGGAACAGAGGGAGAGACAAGGGGTCTAACATTCATGAAGATGCGAGGTCTCAAGTGCACGTACTTGGCTTGGTTACGATGAGAATGACAGCAGGCAGGTCCATGTTGCAAGGATAAGGGTAAACCGATCGTAGGTATAGGAATAGTGGCTCAGCAGGATAAAGAGTCAGACAGAGCAGAGCGAAAGAGGTGAGTTTTAAGGAGAGATTTGAAGGTATGAAGGGAGGGGGCAAGGCGGATGTGGACAGGGAGGGAGTTCCAGGCATGGGGGGCAGCAAGTGAGAAGGGACGAAGGCGCTTAGGGGAGCAGGGAAGGCGTGGAAGGGTGAGAGAAGGGACAGAGGAGGAGCGAAGTGCACGGGCTGGAGTATGGAGGGCGATAAGTGCAGAGAGGTAGGGGGGAGCAAGGTTGTGAAGAGCTTTATAGGTGAAGACTAGGAGCTTGTGCAGGATTCGTTCAGGAAGGGGAAGCCAGTGAAGCGAAGAGAGGAGGGGCTGCACATGGTCGAAGCGACTGGCGAGGTAGATGACCCTGGCAGCAGAGTTTTGGACAGAGATGAGGGGAGAAAGGTGAGACCGGGGAAGGCCAGTGAGAAGGAGGTTACAGTAATCGAGGCGAGAGATGACCAGAGCATGAACAAGAGTTTTGGCAGACGAGACAGAGAGAAAAGGGCGAATCTTAGCAATGTTATGGAGGGAGAAGCGACAGGATTTAGCAACAGAGTCAATGTAGGGTTTAAAAGAAAGGGCTGAGTCAAAGATGAAGCCTAGGCTACGGGCTTGGGGGACAGGCAGGATGGTGACTCCATCAATAGTTATTGACAGTGAGGAAGGAGAGGAAGGATGAGGGGGGAAGATAAGGAGTTCAGTTTTAGCCATGTTGAGTTTGAGTTGACGTTGAGACATCCAGGTAGAGATGTCAGAGAGACAGTTGATGAGACGAGCTTGAACAGAGGGAGAGAGAGAGGGAGTAGAGAGATAGAGTTGAGTGTCATCAGCATAGAGGTGGTATTGGAAGCCATGGGAGGCAATGAGTTTGCCTAAGGATGAGGTATAGATCGAGAAGAGGAGAGGGCCAAGAACAGAGCCTTGAGGAACACCAACTGAGAGGGGGAAGGAGGAGGAGGTGGAGTTGGAGAGAGACACATTAAAGGAGCGGTCAGAGAGGTAGGAGGAGAACCAGTTATGGACAGAGCCACAAAAGCCAAGGGAGTGAAGGGAATCCAGCAAGAGTGAGTGGTCAACAGTATCGAAGGCAGCAGAGAGATCAAGGAGGACAAGAATGGAATAGAGACGTTTAGATTTAGCCACCAGAAGATCGTTGGTGATCTTAGCGAGAGCAGTTTCAGTAGAATGAAGGGGGCGGAAGCCAGATTGGAGGGGGTCAAGGGAGGAGTTGGAGGATAGGAAGTCAAGGCAGCGGGAGTAGACAACACGTTCAAGCAGCTTGGAAGCAAAAGGAAGGAGTGAGACAGGACGATAGCTAGAAGGGTCAGAGGGGTCAAGAGTGGACTTTTTGAGAATAGGAGAGACTGTGGCATGTTTGAAGGCAGAAGGGAAAGAGCCAGTAGAGAGGGAGAGGTTGATGATGTGCAGGAAGGAAGGGGCGACAGTGGGAGTAATGGAGGTGAGGAGGCGGGAAGGAATGGGATCAAGGGGGCAAGTGGAAGGGTTGGAGGAGGAGAGCAGAGAGGAGATTTCCTTAAGGGAGGCAGGGGAGAAGGAGGACATGAGAGAAGGAGGGGGAGGAGGGAGAGGGGTGGGAGTGGGAAGAGAGGAGTGGGAAGCGATGTCGAGGCGGATCTTGTCTATCTTGGAGGTGAAGAAGGAGGCAAGATCCTGAGCAGAAAGGGAAGAAGGAGGGGGAGGACAGGGAGGCTTGAGGAGGGAGTCAAAGGTAGAGAACAGGCGGCGAGGGTCCCGAGAACAGGACTCAATGCGGGAGGCATAGTAGTGTTGTCTAGCAAGGGAGATAGCAGAAGTAAGGGTGGAGAGACAGAATTTGAAGTGAAGGAAGTCAGCGTGAGAATGGGATTTGCGCCAGAGTCGTTCAGCAGCACGAGTGCAAGAACGGAGGTGGCGGATACTAGGGGTGAGCCAAGGACGGGGGTTGTGGGAGAAGGCAGGGCGGGAAGAGAGAGGGGCATGGGAGTCAAGTGTGGAGGAGAGAGAGGCGTTGAGAGCAGAGACAGCGGAGTCAGGGGAGGAGGAAGAGAAGACTGTAGGAAGAAGGGGAGAGAGAGAGGAGGCAAAGTCCAGGGGATCAATAGCTTGAAGGTCACGGAAGGGGCGTAGAGAAGGGGAAGAGGAGGGGGGACAGTGGGAAATGTTGAAAGAGGCAAGGAAGTGGTCTGATATAGGATGAGGATCGAAGGAGAGATCAGCGACAGAGCAGTTTCTAGAGAGGACAAGATCAAGAGAATGGCCATTAGTATGGGTGGGGGAGTTGGTCCAAAGGTGGAGGTTGAAGGAGGAGGCTAGGGAGAGGAAGCAAGAGACTGAGGACTGAGATGGGTCATCAACATGAATGTTGAAGTCACCAAGGATGAGAGTGGGGATATCAACAGAGAGGATATAAAAGTCAAAATAACGTAGGCTCAACACACTTGAATAGTTCCCTACATATAATTCTCATTCTCACACTGCCAATCAGATTCTCAGGAATTCCAATGAACAGCCTCCCCAAGTCCAAAGCTGAGCCCTCATCTTCAGATGATAGTGCAGAAAACACAGTCCATTTTGGTTAATAGTTTATGTAGCTAAAAACTTCTTTTATCAAGTTTTGTTTGTTGTTTCCTGGTTCCTGTATTCTTTGCCTCTTAAGAAAAGTCTGGTCACCTCCTCCAGGTAACATCTTGTATATTAACACATTTTGTCTCTTGGGCTGGTCTTACCCTTGTTGGTAGATTCACTTAATTCATTCTGCCTGGCCTCAAAAATGTTTCTGCAATTCATAAACTCTGCCTCCACCCTCTCCAGGACTTTAAAAGCTTCCAGTGCCTGTTTTTGGTGGCGCCAAAGATGTTGGCTGTTTGCAGGCTGTTCGTGGGTTTGTTTGGGGATAAGGGTGGGTGGATGTTTTTTGTTTTTTTAAGGTTGTTTTAAATTGGTGGGATGTGGGGGGACTATAGGCAGGAGCAGGGTTGGGAGGGGGTTTCCTGGCCCTCTGTAAGAGGGGGTATGGGTATGGGGGGAGGGAATTGGGGAAAGTGTGGGAGGTGGGTTGTGCCTCAGCCCCCTAGTGAGGAGGGGTATAGGCATGGAGCATGAAGGGAGGGAGGAACAGGACGGAGGGATGGGAGTGTCCTGGCTCCCCTGTGATGGACAAAGAAGAAGGTTAAGAGTACCCTGCCCCACCCCCTGCCCGTGAGAGGGGGGTACAGGCATGGGGGAAAGGGATGGGGAGTTTTTGTGGGTTGGGAGAAGTGCCGTGGGTTTCCCTCTTATGCCACTTATGCCATTCTGCCTCTGGGGATGCCGGGCTCGGGAGATCCTCTCTGGTCACCCGCCTCCCTAGGTCCCTGTGGACCTTTTGGGGGGTGGGGATTGAGAATCAGATGCCAGAGGGAGGATACTTTTTAGAGTGGACTGGAGGGCAACTATTTGGGTTGCATTGGGCATGGAGGTATGGTGAGAGGGAGGATAGATCATTTGTATTGTCGGGAGAGACATCTGGTGTCTGTCCCTATATCCCACTCACTCTCCCCCATTTGGGAAAATTTGGGGGCTAAGGCCAGTAGTGCCCTGATCTTACACTGATGGTGCTTAATGCAAGGTCGATGGCAAATAAAACTGATATCATCCATGATTTGATTCAGGATGAGGCCGCCAACCTCCCATGCATTACGGAGACCTGGCTGACTGAAGCATCTGGGCCGGTATTTTCCCAGGTGGTGCCAGCTGGGCACTCTGTGCAGCATCAGTCTTAGCTCAGGGGCCAGGGGGTGGAGTAGCTGTGATCTGTAAAGACAGCTCGGCCTTTCGGAGGTATCTGGTGCCTAACTTGTCTGATAAAGAGTGTGTCCACCTTGTAGTGGATTTGGCATTGGATACACTGGGAATCCTGATCACCCCACTGCACAGCTGATTCCCTAACTGCCTGTGGTTAATTTATAAAAAATGAATTGCCGGGGCCCAAACCTGCCTCGCAAGCCACGTTCCCTGCCCCAGAACTTGACAGAACAGGGAAATGAACCCTGGTCTCCAGCTAATGACTAGACTAACCTCTCTCTCTACAGCTGAATATAAACAGGAGTTCTTGTGATTGAATCTATATGATGACCAGCACAGGGGATGGGGCACAGAAGACATTAACAAAAGTCAAATAAACCATGCAGAGTTCTTCTGGCTTTCATTTCTAACCCTGAAATGGTCAATATCAGCCCTTCTCTGGCCTTTCACATTTCTGGGTGCACTCTCCTAGTGGGGATTTTTCCTGGGGCTCAGCCCTGCTCAAATTTAATTGTCAGGGCTGAGCCCTGGCAACCCCTCCCCCCCAAATTAAGCCCTGCTAANGAGGGTTGGTGGGATGGGTTTAGGGTTTTTAAAACTGGTTTGTATGTGGTTTTTTATGTTTATTTTTGAAGACACCCTGAGTCTTTGTGGGAAGGGTGGGATAAAAACATTGAATAAATAAATAAAATAAATAATAAAGGGTTACATTTACAACGTTTACATTATAATTCTGAGTCAGATTATTCCTTTTATTGGCCCTTTTTACACAGACACGCTAACACCGATAAAAATGGGTGTTACATTTTATTATACATATTACAGGGCACCCATAGGGCAACACTGCAGCCCTGCAACATGGGCCCTTTTCACATGAGAGGCCTCCACCCAGTTTCGCTGGGTGGAGGAGCCTGTGTGAATACCGCGGATGGTGGGTGTAGGTGTGTGCATGCTCCCACGCAACACCCATCTCCACCCACCCCCCACCCACGGAGCAATGAACTCCAATGCCGGTTGCTCCTTGGGTGGGTGGTGGGTGGAGATGGGTGTTGCGCGGGAGCATACACGCACCTACACCCATCTCCCGCGGTGTTCACACAGACACTTCCACCCATCTCCCACAGTGAAACTGGGTAGAGGCATCTCGTGTGAAAAGGGCCCATGTTGCAGGGCTACAGTCTTGCCCTGTGGGTGCCCCGTAACATGTATAATAAAATGTAACACCCATTTTATCGGAGTTAGAGTGTCTGTGTAAAAAAGGCCATTATTGTACTCCATGTTTCACAGGGATTAAAGCACCACCAAATAGGGCACCAAATATTACAGTAGTTTGCATGCTACATTATACATAGATGTTTAATGCCATAATTATAATATTATACAAATCACAACCTGCTGTCACTGGTGTCCCATACTTCACTGAAGTCACTGCTGGATCTTGGCCAGAGTGCTTATATCTTTTAAAATGCTAACACAAAGGATGCAGACAGTTATAACTGATAGTGGGGTTAGAATGGCACCCAAAGGAGTCGCTGGCAAAGTAGAATAAAGACCATAGACAGTAGAATTAAATCAAAGTGTCACAATTCTATTGTGGCCACTGGCTACAATTAATTCCCAAAAATTATTCTCATATTTCTCATGTAATATTAGATACTGGTTTAAAAATTAAAGGTGTTTGTCACTGGACATGGAATCTTTTTCTTTAAAAAACATTTATATTCAACAACTTGGTCAAAGTGCAACACACAGGACAGGATAACAGCCTCAAGGGCAGTCCTGCAGCTGTTGTATTTCCTTGCAAAAGGTCTCCATCAGCTCTTATAAAGTTGCTGATGCCACCTCATTAACAGGACATGGATCCCATGCTGTCTCTTTCCCCTCCTCCTCTTGCCTTGCTCATATATTGAACCAAATGCTTTACAAACTGCTGTAGGCTGGATAGGAACAGATACTAATTATCTTTTTCATTCCAGAACTGGTCACAATTCTAGTGTACAAAGATTAAATCAAAAGTCTAACGTATGTTCCCAAAACTTGATCAAACGTAGGTCAATATTTTAAAAAAGACATAAGCATCTTATTTACTTTGAAGAATACCCTGAAATTTAAAAGGAAATTATTTTTTTTAAAGAAGCTGTTGATGGTAAAAGGGTCTAGCTTGAGAGTCTGGAGAATGAAGTTCTTTCCTTATCATTTCTATAGTACTTTAGTGTTCAAAGTGTTTTACAAACTAGTTCACCCTCACCACAACCTTGTGAGGTAAGCCATTATCATTCCCATTTTACAGATGGAGATATGAAGTTGAGAGATAGCTGCCTCTCCATCTGGTGAGAAGATTGCGTCCTTTTCAGATAGGGATCTGACCACCATCCTCCATGCCATCATTACCTTGAGGCTAGACTACTGCAATGAACTCTTAAGTGGGGCTTCCCTTGAAGGCCGTTTGGGGGCTCCAGCTTGAGCAGAACAAGGAAGCTCGCCTTTTGGCGGGGTCCCTGGGAGCACATGACACCAGTGCTTCAAAGTCTGCACTGGTGTTCCGGGCACAATTCAAGGTGCTGGTTTTGACCTATAAAGCTCCAATGGCCTGGGCCCTACATATCTAAAGGACTGTCTTCCTCCTCCTGTCTCTCGGCAGCCTCTAAGATCAGTCGAGAGTGCCCTCTTACAAGTACCATAATTGGCCCAGGTCCATACAGCTGCCTTCCGCCAGCTTTATCTGGTACGTAGGCTGCGTCCGTATGTCTCTGACCCGGACCTGGCCTCCCTCATCCATGCCTTCGTCACCTCGCGACTCGACTACTGTAACGCGCTCTACGTGGGGCTTCCCTTGTTCCTGGCCCGGAGGCTGCAGCTGGTGCAGAATGCGGCGGCCCGTCTTCT
>QEPC01013002.1:8102252-8115066 GCA_003113815.1 Sphenodon punctatus | reverse complement strand
TCACAGGACACCAAGACCAAGGCCTAGAGAGGGTGAACCTCCCCGTGCTTTGATTTTCAAATGCTTGAGATTTCAGGACAAAGAATAGATCCTAAGAGAAGCAAGAAAAACAGGAGAAATGCTATATGAAAGGAAAAAAATTGCAATATTTCCAGACTTAGCTGCAGGCACAATAGCGAGAAGAAGAAGCTGGAACAAATATTTCACCCAATTCAAAGAGGCGGGAATAAAAACACAAATAAAATACCCAGCATGCTTCTCATTCATACACAGAGCGGCGAGAAAAATCTTCAATGACCCAAAAGATCTGGAAAAATATATCCTCAATCAAATGGAGGAATTCCAGGATCAGGAGGAGGAAGGATGAACTTTCTAAGGCAGAGAGAACAGAGAACAAACATCACCTTCATCAGGAAACACAGATAAGTTTTACAAACATTTTAAGTTCTGAGGGAAAGTAACGTTAGAATGATAAAAGAAAGGTAAAACAGATAAGGAGTCCAATTTGGTTTTAGAAAAAGGATACTGGAACCTGTAAGTCACTGAGTATTTTCAGACGTGAGGGGGAACGCCGCTCACCACAGCGAATCACAGTGGATCCGGTGTGGTGGCAGTGATTCCGTGCACGTCTGTTTGCTCCCGGACAGATGTTCACCACAGTAAACACCCGACCAGGATCAAATTGACCACGGTTCTGGCTCTCAGGCCGGACTGAGAGCCAGAACCGTGGATAGATTGGCCACAATCCGGGATGGCCAAAAGTAACATCTGTTATTTATTTATTTACTTATTTATGAATATTTTATCCCACGCCCTCCTGCACCATAGCAGCTCGAGGAGGCGTACAACAATAATTCAAATAAAACAATAAAAAATACCAGCTAAAAATTCTTAAACCCATAAAATACTAAAAGAGTGGAAAGCAATCGAAACCCTCCCCTCCCCAATCTACCCGTCTCCCTCCCCAAAGGCCTGGCAGAACAGTCAGGTCTTACACTGTCTCCAAAATTTATTTATTTATTTATTTATTTATTTTAATAGATTTATATCCCTCCCCTCCTGCCATGCAGCCCGGGGCGGCTTACAACAATAAAATAAATAAAAGGAGGGGAGGTCCGGGGAGAAGCAGGCCTCTGTTGGGAGGGAATTCCACAACCTAGGTGAGGCCACTGAGAATGCCCTCCCCATCGTCACCACCCGGGAAACACGGGGGACCTCGAGTCGGGCATCCCCGGTTGACCGCAAGGGTCGTACCATGGCCTGGGACATGAGGCAGTCCTGCAGGTAGGTGGGGCCCAGACTGTTTAGGGCTTTAAAGGTCATTATCAACAGCTTGAAACGAGCCTGGAAGACAATAGGCAGCTAGTGCAGAGAACGGAGCACTGGTGAAATGTGCTTGCGATGACCCGTCCTTGTTAGAAGATGGGCCACTGCATTCTGCACTAGCTGCAGTCTCCGAACTGTCACCAGGGGTAGCCCAACTTAGAGTGTTACCTTTGGCCCATCTCGGATTGTGGCCCCGACCATGGGTAGGGATTGGGCGCAGCACTGTGATTGGCCGCTGCACCCGCCCGTCTCCCCACGGGCAAGCGGCCGAGGGATCACAGGGGGGTGGGGGCAAGCATCCGTACATCGTGCCGCTCAGCCCTACCCCCTCTGAGATTCCCCACAGTGATCAGGCCGGCACGTCTGATCACGGACCGGGATCTGAGACGGATCCCAGTTCAGGGTTCAATGTGGCAGGCTGAAAGGCCTGTCACATCTGAAAATGACTGAGTTTAATTTATTTGGTTACTTTTCAATTTGGCTCCAGAAGTATATACTTTAAGCATTGAGGAAATGTAAAATTATGGGAGAGAGGGGAGGAAAAAAGAAGGGAACAAGATAGGGAGCTCAATGTAGTTTTAGAAAAAGGATAATATAAAGACACTCACAAAATTAGGGGGAACCCCCTGCTAACAAACAAATAAATTTATTGTCAACACCAAATGAAAAAAAGGTAAGGGGTGGAACCCCACTTAAAACAAGGTGTATTAGCAACAAAGAGAAGAGGGAGAGCTAAAGCCCCCTATATGTATTATTATTTTTTTCTTCTTCTTCTCTTTCCTTTGGACTCCTTTCAATTTTGCTCCAATAGTATGTGCATAGAGGGAAAAAAAAATTAATTGAACAAACAATTGTAAATGTTTGAACTGGATTGGTTTCCTGTAATACTGCTTTAGATGTTTGAGTATTGAGTTATAAGATGCATTTACCATGCTAAGCAAAGCAAAACAACAAGGGGTATTTTCAGACGTTACGAGATCACAGTCAACCATAGTGAACCACGGTCAAACCCACGGCGGGGCCAAAGTGCCCTGAACTTCTGTTTTGCAGGCGCCAGATGTTTTACCACAGTCAGTCCCCAACAGGGGTCAAAAATAACCATGCTTCTGGAGCTCCGCCCCGGACCATCTCCGAAAGCATGGTCAAAGAGATTCCCACCAGGAAACAAAAAAAAGTAGCGACTGAATGGCAACCACCGGCTGGAATCAAGAAAAATGATTCCCAGCCCAGGACAAAGCACGCAGTGTCGCTGCCGGGCAACGAGCAACAACACAGGCCGGGGAGGGAGATTTAAAGGGCACACAGCAGCAGGGGGACGTGGTGGGATGGAGCAAGGCAGAAGAGAGAGGAGAGTGGAGGGCGAGAGAGCCAGGAGGAGGAGGAGGAGGAGACGGTGGTCGTGCTGCACATGGAGGCGGTGGAGGGACAGCAGCAGCAGCAGCAGCCGGGATGATCCGCCCCGGCGCCTTCCAGGTGCTTTGACCATGGCCCTGGATCGGCATAACGTCTGTTGCACTGCCCCGGGCCGTGGTCTGCCGGTCCGATTCCCTGCCATGGTCCTGCTCCCGTCATGTCTGTTTGGGGTCTCTCTTGCCCACGGGGGGTGGTTAGCTGGTTCGCCACCGCTGGGAATCCACTGTGGTGAATCAGGTGCTCGTAACATCTGAAATCACTCGAGGGGTATGTAGATGAAGGGGAAAAAAATAATAATATCAAATTGCAGATGAACACAACAGGGTTTGCAAGGAGTCACAGCAAAAATCGCGACTCCATAGTAAACCCCCACACCTCCGGAACCAACAATTAAGGTTCCAAAGAAGTTCAGTTTGGTTATGTTTACTGTTTATAGTTAGTTCAGGGTAGCAAAAGAATACAACCAAAATATTTATTTGAAAATTATAACAAATAATGGCATAATAAAAAAAAAACCAATCCCCCCTAGTATGCAAGATTAAAACATGCCATAAAAAAAAAATCAAAAAATAATAATCCAATACATTATCCACTAGACTTCACTGGCTCATTTTGGACATGAAGAAGGTACGACATAGCCCGCTACAGTATCGAGACTGTGGCTGTTCTGCTAAGACTGAGAACGGTGTTGTTTAGTGGTGTCAATTTTGGTGATGGCCACTTGTGATCTAAATGGCTATCCACAGTGCATTGCCTGTAAACCACTAAACTAGTTTACAAAGGCAACAACCTGACGGGCAAGGTGAAATAAGGCTGGATTTATAGTCTGAGGTCAAAGGGAAGACTTCCATTTACTTCATTCAGTTTTGGCTGGTTCATAATGTTAACTAAACATGAAAGGGTCTCCATATGGATGAAAAACTATTGGACATTGATGTCAATGGTAAAATTCCCATTGACAGCACTGGCAGCTGGGTCAGTCTCCCTCCCCAAATAGCTGCCTGATCTGGCAGCTACTAGAGAACATTAATTGAATACAATCTGAAACACACTGCACGTAGACTGTCCATAAAGCCTGCAATACATTACGTCTTACGGATTTTATTTTAGTTCCACATTAAAGCTACGAACCATTTTCACTTTAATAGTTAACTGTCAGCTGGTCAACGGTGATAAAAAAGGGATGAGCAAGCAACTCTTAATGCAATATTAACCCTTGAAAATGAAAATAAAAACCCATTGAAAACCCTTTCTGCTAAATGATGCTTCTTCATTGTGAAGAAGGTGGTTAGAAATTAGAAAAATCTTAACCGTAAGAGCAGTTGAACAATGCAATAAGTTGTGTGGGAAGGCTGTGGAATCGCCTTCATTGGATATTCTCAGAATCCGATCCAGCCCACCACTGCTTTTTATTTGGCCACTTTCCAATTCCTGGATCTGGCCCAAGAATTCAGATCCTACCCTACTGAAATGTGAGCTATGGGGAAGGGAGTGGAGATACCAGTGCACTCAAAAATAGGGGATGGATCCATGGTACAAGTCCAGGATCTGGACCCTTGTCTTTCCTGCCTCATCCTAAGTGCAACTATTAAGTGACCCATCATCAACTACTGACTGTCCCAAACAGATTGTACTAATTTTCAAATGACTCATAGAAGGGAAAAGGTTCCCGATCCCTGATATAGGACATCTAACTTTGGAGCAGGACCAGATGATCCTTGAAGGTCACTTCCACCCTAGGATTCTTCCCTTAGGTGTCACTTAATATCAGTGAAGTTATTTGTTTGAATCCTTAGTATTGGAAGTCAAGATACGGCCCTTTTCACACTCTAACACTGATAAAATGGATGTTGCATTTTATTATACATGTTGCAGGGCTGCAGGTGTGCTCTATGGGTGCCCTGCAACATGTATAATAAAATGTAACACCCATTTTATCAGTGTTAGCTTATCTATGTGAAAAGGGCCTACGTCTACAAATAGTAAAATACGTATGGCTAATGGAGAAGTTTATAACGTAGTTCAGTTGGGTTGAGAAGCAGGAGAAGTGGATATGTGTATCGGGACTAGCTAGTTAGCTAAGATGCACTGGAATAAGTGTAGCAACAGATGGTTCTTATAGGGAAAGTAGTGATTTTGTTTCCTGACAATTTTATATCATCATCTTCATCTTTCTTCTTCACAGCACCTTTGTCAGTCTCTGGAAATTCATGCCAACTTCCATTGAAATGACTTCTTTAAAAAAGAGACCAAGAAACAAAGTGAAACAGAAATATTCCCAGATAAGCAGAGGGATGTAGCATCCCTTTATTACAAGACTCCTTTTATGTGTGGAATATTTATTATGCCTTGCCTGTTCACTATTTGAAGGGATCTCTGAACTGCTGTGTCTACAGGGAAATCAGAAGAGGAGATGAGGGAATGTTTACAGTAAAAATGGTGCTTAATCTCCAGGAATGACAGAAAAAGATTGTCAGCTCCAGATAAACCATCTTATCATTACAAAGACTACATGCTTAATCCAATGTAAAATAAATACTTTTAATGGTTTATGTGCATCAAAGTCTGTTGACATGTTGATTATTGATCTAGGCAAGGACCTGTGTCCAGTACGTTTTCTCCACTGGCAGAAATGGGGGAAATGCAGTCAGCATAGGTCCTTGGAGCTACGGTTTTGGATTTTTATTCAGTTAGGTGTGTTTGAACGTTGAGCTTTCCTTTTCTGAAGGTTTCATAGTCCAGCAAAGCAAGCCCTCAGTGCTGCAAATGCTTACAAGGGGGGCTTCCAAGGCTGTCAGATTTATGTGTTGCTTTTAACTGATTAATCAAGCATTAGTTCATTCAGTACCAATCTGTTGCTAAATTCTGTCTTTTCTGCTTGCACAACATTGCTATAGTCTGTCCGTTCCTCACTGTTTCCACTGCTAAAAGCCTAGTCCGGGCTCTGATCATCTCTTGCCTTGACTATTGCAACCTCCTTCTCGCTGGCGTTCCCTACTCTCACCTTGCTCCCCTCTCGTCTATTCAAAACTCTGCTGCCAAGATCATCCACCTCGCCTGCCGCTTTGATCACGTGCAACCCCTCCTCTCCTCTCTCCACTAGCTCCCTCTATGGCCCTTTTCACCCTTTTCACTATAACTCTGATAAAATGGGTGTTACATTTTATTATACGTGTTGCAGGGCACGCATAGAGCACACCTGCAGCCCTGCAACATGTATAATAAAATGTAACACCCATTTTATCAGAGTTAGAGTGTCTGTGTGAAAAGGGCCTACTTGAATGCATTCAGCACATGCTTCTTGTCTTTACCTACAAGGCTATCCATGACCTTGCCCTACCATCTTTTAGACATGCCTCTATCTTTACGGACTTCCCAATCTGCTTTCAGCAACCTCGTGGGGGTGGAGTTTCGATGTGCCTCCCTGCACCAGAAGTTGCCCAGTATGGGGCTATTTCCTTTCCCTCCTTTTAGTTGTTTTAATTGTTGTTTTAATGTTGTTATTTTTATGAATTGTAAGCTGCCCTGAGCTCCCTGTGACAGGAGGGGTGGGGTAGTAAATTTATTGAAAATAAATAAATGAATAAACTAAAATCAAATAAATAAAATAAATAAAATAAAATAAAATAATTCACTGATGTTTTTGTTGATTTTTTAAAAGTTGTTTGCCACCTCAGTTTTTTATTTAATTTCATTTTTCAGTCTTTATTTTAAATCTGCAATAAATGAAGCAATTGATTCATAAGAACATAAAAATAAAGTGACATGCTGGTTAGTGCTTTTTATTTCTTTTAAATTGGCTGCCAGTTAATTTCATAGGTTGTCCCCTACTTCTAGTATTTTGAGAAAGGGCACTGTTATTTACCTTATTTGCTTGCATCATTTCTGAGTTTGTAAACTTTGATCATATCCCTCTTAGTTGTCTTTTCTCTAAGCTGAAGAGCCCTAACCTTTTGAGCTTCGTCTCACACGGAAGCTATTCCATACCTTTATCATCTTTGTTGCCCCTTCTCTGCATTTTCTTCCAGTTGTACTCTGTCTTTTTTTGTGATGGAGCAACCAGAACTGCCATTATACTTGAGGTGCGGTGGACAATAGATTTATATAGTGGCATTATGATATTTTCTATTTTATTTTTATCCCTTTACCAATAATGTAATACTTAATGCGTTATTAAGTTAATAATTGTTTACATAATTTTGACTGACTTTGCTGCATGCCTGAGGAAGGGTCCTGTGTGACCCGAAAGCTTACTTATTTCCACCAATAGCAGTTGGTCTAATAAAAGATATCATTCAAACCACTTTGCTTCCCTCCCAATAACTCCTAGCATATAGTTTGCCTTTTTGGCCACTGCTGCACACTGAGCTGGTGTTTTCAGTGATTTATCCACAATTATGACAAGATCTTTTTTCCTGCATGGTAACACCTAAACTAGAACTCAGTGTTGCCCATATGTAACTCACTGAATGGACTAATCAATTTTATGCACCCAGAATAGTCCTAGTGGCTACTCGTTGTGTGTAAAGATATATACCTATGTGTATGTGCTTGCAGTATTAATTTATTTATTATACATATTTATGAGTCGCCCCATATGCCTACGGCATCCCGGGGTGACGTACAACTAAAAACATTCATAAAACAATTTTTTAAAAACATCAACAATTTAAAAGACATCACTAGGGCAGGAGAATAAATAAAAAAAAAATAAGATAAGGGCATGGAAGAGCTAAAAGATGGGTATGTAAGTATGGGTATATAACAAAACATTTGAAATATGTAATTATTTGGAAGCTTTATGAGGGAGTTGGTTGATGTTGGTTGATCCTTTTGTGATGTTATAACCTCACAGTGCTTGCATAATCAGGTGGCAAGGGAGTATATAACACTCTGTTGCTGACCCTGGCCCACATGAATGTCATTGCTAACCTCAATGAATGTATCCTGCTCACTTACAGAGTACAAAAAGTCCCCACTCTTGCAACGTTTTCTCATGTAGTTAATCCCAACACTGATTTAAGTGTTGTTATTTTCAGAACATACTAATTTTGGGACTAACGGATGCCATCTGTTTCCACCTAACTGAAATGAAGGCATTTTAGAAAAAGTCACTCACCACCATCCGTAGGTTCCTAAAAAAATGTCACTTTCAAGAGAGCGAGACCTGTGTAAGGTGACTAAGTGGCCTTTGCAGTAAAAAATTCTCATTGTTAGATCCCAATGCACTCTCATAGGATGCAGTGGAAATATTGCTGTTAGTCTAATGGGAACTAGTTTAGGCACTGTGACAGAATCTCCACAGCTCACAACTTGCATGGAGTCCATGCCTCTGTTTCCCTCCTGAAACAAGCACCAACTCACATTTCTCCTTTAACCAGTCTTCCTCCCAGACCTCCAATTTACCCCTGTTATGTTACTGCAGGGTTCCATCCAAGGTTCCAGCCTGGCAGTGGACTCGCATGTACAAAAGTCTCAAACAAACTCAACTCAGCCTTTTACACGCAGAGACTCCTCATTCCAGGCATCCCCTTCTCTATGCTACCCCAGTGAGCGGTCTCTTTGGGTATTTTTAAACAAGATGCTACCCCACATGGCCACCCAAGACCCACTCATTTGACTACCCATCTGTAGGTGGAGCAGGAAATGCGCGCTCCTGTGAGCCACAAAGCACCCATTCATGGGGTGATTTCAGACGTTACGCCGTCCCGATTCTTCCCAGTGAATCCCCAGCGGGGGTGAATGAAATAACCACCCCCTGTGGTCAAAAAATGGCCCGAAGAGACGTGCCGGCTGATCCCGGCGGGGAATTGGGGAGGGGGCGGGGCTGCGTGGTGCAACGTGCGGCCGCACAGCCCCACCCCCCCACGCTCCCCAGCCGCCCGCCCTCTGGGGAGACAAGCGGGTGCCGCGGTCAATGCGTTACTTTTTATTGCTTCCCGCCGGGAATCACTTTGACCACACTTTCGGAGCTCGTCCCGCGGGGAGCCCGGGAAGCATGGTTGAAATTGCCCCCATGTGGGAATCGGCCGTAGTGAACATCTGGCGGCCGCCAAACAGACGTTCAGGGCGCTTTGGCCCCACAGCATAATTGACCGTGGTTCACTGTGGTTGACTGTGATCTCGTAACGTCTGAAAATACCCATGGAGCACTGCCAAGAAATCTAGAGCTAGGAGCCGTCCATAAGAATTGCTCTCCGCGCACTCCACCTGAGTGGATGATCTGCGGCAGTGCCACTCATCGACCACAGATTCCCCCTAGCCTTGATCATTTAAAAACCACCCTCTTTCTCTCCTCTGTGTTCTGCTGAACTCTGTAAGCTTCAGATGACCACCATCAGCCTCCTTCACACATTGCAGTGGGGGTATTTTGGTTGACTAGCAACAGGGGAGGTGAGCCCATTAACTTTTGCAGGGCCAGTTCATCCTGCTAGAACTCTGGACCATGTCAAAATCTCATCGGTTGAGGCATTTGATCAACAAAGGGCCTTTTGACATCTAGGGACCATGAACCCATTTTTGTTGCATCCTTGAGATCAGTCTGATAGGAGCATACAGCATTTCTTCTCAGGGCCCAGCACAACTTGTCTACGTGGTCAGCACATAAGAGTGATCTGACCACTCGTAAACATGTAGAGGTGCATTTTACCGGCAGCAGCCCCCTATTTTTGATTGTGCTGCACAATAATGTGAGCAAAGATTTATCATCCACTTACATCTAATGAAATACTTTGCCACATGACTTATGCATGCACCTGGATGAATGAGGACTCCACTATGTATCAGCAATTTATTAAACCCTTCTCAAGCAGCAATTAGTAGAGGGCATAAATGTGCACATGGAGCCTGCCTGTGCTTTCATTTTTGTGAAACAAGGAATGGGCAACTCTAAAAAATAGTAATTGCTGCTGCTGTAGGAGTTTAAATGACAGACTGAAATCTTGCTTCATCTCAGTGACAAAAGGATCCCTGATTAAAATAAGACTGTCATTGAAACAAAAATATAACCTATTGCCATTTGGGGTTGAAGCTACTGGGTCACAGTTATGTTGTCACAGATATGGAATAACTCTGGAGGTACTACTACTAATCATTTCTATAGCGCTACTAGTCGTATGCAGTGCTAGATACAGACAACATCAAGACAGTCCCTGATTCATGGAGCAGGGACTATCTAATCAAGACAGAAAGACATAGACAACTACAAATAAGAGTCTTCCTATGGATAATGGACTACAGGATGCAGGTATTCTGTAAAGTTTATTTATTTCAGTTAAAATCAACAAGGCTATGATATGGATAGGGCCTGGGTTCATGATTTAAAAGTGATCTCAAAGAAGTGGACCGTTAGGCAGGACTACAGTGGAGATAAGTGGCTCTTTGGAAAATCTGTGAGAAGCAGGTTGCAGTAGTCTAAATGGGATGCGATGAGAAAATGGATTATAGTAGTGGATTAGGGAATGGATTAGGATTAGTACTGTGTTCAGACAGGAAGGGACAGATTTTGGCAATATTACAGAGAAAGAAACGACAAGTTTTGGCAGTGTTTTGGATGTGAGCAGAGAAGGAGAGAGAGGAGTCAAAGATGACCCCAAGGTTGACTGCGAGGATGAGAGTGTTCTCTTCAGAGATGGAGCGAGGTGGAAGGGGAGAAGTGGGTTTAGGAGGATCAATAAGAACATCTGTCTTGGCCATGTTAGGTGTAAGGTGGCGATGAGACATCCAGGCAGCGATGTCAGATAGGCAGGCTGAGATCTGGACCTGGATTCTGGGTGAGAGTTCTGGTACACAGAGGTAGATCTGAGAGAATACATATTTGCACTCACATAATGAGTGTTAACAAACGAGACGGTAGCCCACACCAGGTGGGTGTCCACCTGCCCATATATGAGCTGTTCGCCCCACTGGCCATGTGGATACACAGCTCCCACTCACAGCAAAGTCTTGGAGAATGCAGGGCCCACTGTGTGGACGAATGCATGCCCATGTGTCTGCATCCATCATTTAGGTTGTGTGCAACACACCTCCAGTCCATATGTGCAGGTCCGCCAGCACAATAGTGTCGTGGGTGGCTTCCTGGTTGTTTGGCTGCCAGTCAGCATATAAGCCTGTCTCATAGCACTAGGAAGCTGAGTAAAGCAATTTTCTTTCTCTCACTCTGCCTGCCTGAGATCTCTTGCCCCTGTCCCCAAGACACCTTCCACTCTATGTCCCTTACACGTAACTAAGATCTTCATAAATGCAGCTAGGGGTACTAGATCAAAAACTTCAAAAATAAAGGGTACTGTGGAACTATCGATCAATCAGTCAATCAACCTTTGTTGCTCAGCTGTCAAGGCCATTACAAAAGAAACATAAAAACAATACACACAAAATTTTCCTGTCTGTAACAGCCATAGTCGGATAAAGGGGAGGACACAAGATACAAACCCCCCATATACGTTATAGATCCATAATCCCATGCTGGACCAGCGAGTGCATCTTAATATATGAAAAATTATTCAAAGGCCCTCTTCATCTTGTTATCGATAACAATCAGAAAGGATTTTACCACTAGTAATACGAGACGCATCTGACAGCAAGAGGTAAATAAAGAATTCTCTTTATCTAACCAGGTATCTACCCACAATAGGGGTAATTAGCTTAATCCAGGCTACCTTATGAATACTACACTCTAATAGTAATAGTATATGTGCATGGGTTTTAACTGAATGTGAATTACAGGGACAACAACAATGATTGAACAGAGTCCTCTTAAATCACCCTTGCAATAATGCCAATGGAAAGGAGTTAAATCTAGCGGCTGTAAATAATCTCCTACCCTGGAGACTTGTGATGTAATTTAAATATGGCATTATTACTAATGATGGATTCATTATGACTGAATGGTGTCCAAGAGACTTAGTCTTTGTCATGTCAGATTGCCATGCCATATCTAGTAAACGCTGGTTAAGCAGATTTTTAGCTGCTTTGAGGCCCAGCGAAGCAAGGGCAGCCATCAAGTAGCCTAAAGTCTGTACTTTTAACAGAGCTGCAGAATTCCAATGGCTAGTAAAATTGTCCCTTAAGACCAACTGAGTAAGAGGGGCAGCCAGGCCGAACTGAAGTCACAGCCAAAATCCACAAACCAACCTCCATACCTGTAAAACTATGGGGGTGAGCCCACATTCTGTTCAAATAACACAACTGGGGACACATTGAGGGGCAGCTATTAGAGCTCTGAGAAATTTGACTTGAATAGCCTCGAGTGGTTTGCTCTTATCCATGGCCCAAATTTGGGCACTGTATAACAATTGCACCAAATTCTTGGCAGAAAACATCTTAATAGCCGGGGAAACCAAATATCCTCCCCTGGACCTGAAAAAATGAAACAGAAATGAAATGAACAAATTTGTCCGTTCTACCACTGTCTGTGTATGGACTGACCAACCCCTATGTGCCTGAAAGATCAAACCTAAATAACGAAATATGTGAACCTGTTCGATGTTATGGCCAGATGTTATGTTCACCATCTGTAAGATTGCTTTCCTTTAGAAAAGACCAAGACCTTTGTTTTGTCGGAATTAATTTCTAATAAATTCCAATGACAATAAGTGGTGAATGACTCCAATTGCCTACAGAGGCACACTTGTGCGATTGATAGCAGCATGGGGTCATCCGCATAAAGCAAACATGCCACTTGTGTACCCCCTAACGTTGGCGGATGGTTGGCAGGTACAGTCAATTCCCAACCAAGTCATTAGGTATGTGTGAACAGAACAGGGTTTGGATGTTCGGCCATTTGGCCCAAAAACCTAGTTTGAGTTCATGGGTTCAGTCCCATGGAGTTCGGACCCCCCGAACGTTCAGAAAATTCAGACTCTTGGAGCGCTCCAGGGGTGCCTGTGGGGGCATGGCAGGCCTTCTGAGACACAGCAGCAGCAGAGACGGGGAAGACTTGGGGCTTGGCACCCAGGGTTGCCTGGGCAGGCAGGCTTGGCACTTGGCCCCTGGGGGTGCCTGTGGGGGTGCCCGTGGGGACATGACTGGCTGTCTGAGACCCAGCGGCGGCAGCAGCAGCGGCGGCAGCAGCAGT
>QEPC01013002.1:8074143-8090097 GCA_003113815.1 Sphenodon punctatus | reverse complement strand
CTCCTCTCTCTCCCCTTCTGTCCAAGCTCGTCTCATCAACTGTCTCTCTGATATCTCCGCCTGGATGTCCTGACGTCAGCTCAAGCTTAACATGGCTAAGACTGAACTCCTTATTTTTTCTCCCTACCTTTCCTCCCCCCCTTCCCTCTCCATCCTTATTGATGGGGTCATCATCTGTCCTGTCCCCCAAGCCCATAGCTTGGGCTTTGTCTTCGACACTCACCTTTCCTTCAAACCTTACATCGACTCTGTTGCCAGGTCCTGTCACTTTGCCGTCTGTAACATTGCATGGATTCGCCCCTTTCTCTCTGTCTCCTCAGTCAAAACCCTTGTTCACACCATGTCATCTCTCATCTTGACTACTGCAACTTCCTCCTCACTGGCCTCCCCCGCTCTCATCTGTCGCCCCTTATTTCCATCCAAAACTCCGTTGCTAGGATCATCCACTTGGCCCGTCGCTTCAACCACGTACAGCCCCTCCTCTCCTTACTTCACTGGCTCCCCCTTCCCGCACGCATCCTTCACAAACTCCTAGTATTCACTTACAAAACCCTTCACAACCTGGCTCCCCCTTACCTCTCAGCCCTTATATCCTTACACTCCTGCACGCACTCTCCACTCCTCCTCTGTCCCCTCCCTTGCTCTCCCTCGTCTCCCCTGCTCACCTAACCACATTCGTCCCTTCTCCCTTGCTGCCCCCCATGCCCACATTCGCCTCGCCCCGTCCCTCCGCACCTTCAAATCCCTCCTCAAAACCCACCTCTTCCTTGCCGCCTTTCCTGATGCCTATTAGAACTTCCTGCTCAATACTTACTGTCTGCCCTCCCTGCAGATTCCTGCCTAACTGCAACCAAGTCAAGCACGTTCACCTGAGACTTCGCAGCCACTTGAATGTTTTTATCCATTGTCTCTTCCTATGTCCCCTCTCCCTGTCTTCCCCCTCTGTCTCTATTAGATTGTAAATCGTAGGCAGGGACTGCATCTATCTCATTGTTCTGTAAAGCTCCAGGTACACAGCTGGCGCTATACAAATGCTAATAAAATAATAATAATAATAATTAATACATAAGGAACCAGTAATAATAACTGATGCAGAAATGTCTGAGAGAGCTTGTACGTGGTTCTGACATTTTATCAGAAAGGGCTGTGTGAGACTTGAAAGCTTGATACTCTCACCAACACAAGCTGGTCAAGTAAAAGGTAGTATTTGAACCACTTTGTCTCCATCTCTCAAATTTGGAATCAACACAAAAACCACATTTTCTCTATATTGTACAGGGCCTGTGACAATAGCTGCAAAAAGTATGTATTCCTTATTTATTCCAATGATGCAATTTTTTTGGTGTACAGTGATACTTTGATGTCACCACTATAAATACTCCATTTCTTGTAAGCAAAGGAAGAGGGCCACATATCTGCACAATTTAAGGTAAACACCCCTTGTGTGGCACAGGTGGGTGGCAGTTAGGAGACAGATCTTCACACTTTTTCCTCATGTAAGAGGATTGCAAACCTTAGAAGCCTAACAGCACTTATGGCCATGTTCCAGCAACCCCAAAGGGAAGCAAGGTCCTCAGCGGAACTTTAGATCGCAAATGATCAGTATATGGAGAGTGGTGTCTCCTTTTTGTAAGCAGACTTATGTTGAGGGCAGAGTTCTGAAGAATAAAATTTTTCTCCCACCCAATCCAACCCCTTGTTACTACAATTGATTGGAAAGAAGAGGAATATGCCCTTCAATCACAAAGTTGATACCAAAACAAGAATGTCCCCCACGCTGCAAATAGCGTACGTGGACAGTTCAATCGAAATAACAAATTCTGGACATATGGACGGTACAGGATGTCACTGTATTAACAAATGTCATGTGCAGGTGGCAACCCTCCCAGCAGAAAAACCAAAGGTCAGGAAACATGTGGACTCAAAGGGGCGGAAGAGAAAGTAGTGATTTTCCTGATGGCATGCATAGACAAGAGGAAGGCTTAAGAGGCTGTAGAAAGTGACTTTCACTCAGTCTGTACACTGACAGATAATGGTACACATTTCACTCCTGTCTACTCATCCCTGAGGAAGAGTTTGGTGTTAATTTGGCTGGATAGAACCGTTTGCACAAGGCTTGTGTTCAAAGAAGCTGAAAACTGATACAGGACCAGTAATCAAATGCAAAAACCTTGTAACTCAACTTCCTTGCTTTTTTTTTAATCAGTGGTTGTCAGCCAGAAAACATATGCTGACAATTTGTTTCCCTTAGTAGGAGTTATCATTGCATATCAGGAGACGGGCAATTCCCCAAACATATTTGAACATCCATATTTTTGGTTGCTGCAGATATTTTTGCACCAATATAGTCAAAATATTTTGTGACTTTACCTGAAAACCCACCCCCCTTATGTGAGAAAGGATGACCATCAAGTAGCAAAGCCCCAGTTATAGCATGTTTATCAACCAAACCACAGCAGTCATGTGTGTAATAGAGTAGTGAGGATGAGAGGAGCCATTAACTCACAGTGAGGATGCAAAGACTAAAACAAAGTTGGATAGTGCAGGGCCTACTTATGCTAAGTGTTGTCAGGATCCATGCCCAAAATCTCAGTCTCACCTCAGGGAAGGTCCATCACAGTCTTTATACAGTGTACCTAATGCCAGGCATGCAACCCCTCCAGCACCAAGGCTATCTACTCCCCAAGCCTAGCCAGGCAACAGTCCACTGGCTGGCAACACACCTTAATCTTCAGGGTCAACATCAACACTCTTCTTGCTTCCAGATCACCTTGTTTGTCTCCTCCAGGCTTCCAAGCAGAGTTGTTCTCTCTCCCACGGTCAGACAACAACTGACTTCTCTGTCCCAGACTGCCGTTTACATAGCTAGGAGTGGGCGTGGCTACTTCCCCACTCCCTGAGTCTTAAATGTACTGCAGCCCACAGGACCTCTCCCCTATTATGCAGAGATTTCCATATTATGGTCTAGGGGTCATGACATCTGTGGACTAGGGCCTTGATTGTCAAATTGGGGAGTGTAGAAGGTGTCTGGGGGGGGGGGTAGGCACTAAAAGGACCCGAACTTGCAAACATCTAGCTTCACAGTCTCACTGACCAGGGGGAATCTCCAAAATAATTGGGAGGCAAGGGGGAGAGAGAGTAAAAGAACAAGGGGGAAGGAGAGGGGGAAAATAGGAAGGTGTGAAGGGGAAGAGGAAGAGAAGGAGCAAGATGTGTGTGTGTGTGTGTGTGTGTGTGTGTGTGTGTGGTGGGGGAGCGGCTTCAACTACAACAGACAAGTGAATGGTTGTGGGACCTGCTTCAAAAATGTTTGACTACTACTGGACCAGAAGAGGGGTCACAATGTCTCGGTTGCTGTCTGCAGTCATGGAATTGCATTCAAATCTCAAAATGGGGTCACGCAGAGGGAAAGTGTGTGAATCCCTGGACTAGAAACTTTCATGGACTTTTTGCAGAATAAATCTACTTCTTGAGTAAAGAATTTCATCAAACTGATCATTTGCTTGTGGAAAGTAGATCACCATTGACTCTAGGCTCTGAATAATCATGGATTGCAAAACTGTGTGTTGGTAAACAGGAGGATATGCTTTGATACCATAATCAGTGGCTGCTGATACTGTTGATTGCAAGGTGTTATTGACACGACTGTGGGACCTGGCGGGGGTGCATGGGATCGCTCTTGCGTGGCTCTGCTCCTTCCTGTTGGGGGAGTCCCAGACAGTGGGGATGGGCGATTGCTCATCGTCCCCTCGGAACCTCTCCTGTGGAGTCTCAAAGGGTTCAATTCTGTCTCCCCTCTTGTTCAACATGTATATGAGGCTGCTGGGCAAGGCCATTTGGAGGTTTGGGGTGAGGTGCCATCAGTATGCGGTTGACACTCAACTCTACCTCTCTTTTTCATCCAACCCAGGTCCTGCGGTCTCGGTGCTTACTCAGTGCCTGGCTGCTGTCTGAGACTGGATGAGGCTGAGCCGACTGAAGCTGAATCCAGACAAGATTGATGTGATGATGCTTGGCTTGCCTGCTGATATGGAGGGAATTGAGACTCCTGTTATTGATGGGGTCCAGCCTCCTCTGATCATTCAGGTTTGCAGTCTCGGAGTGCTTCTTGGCCCCTTGCTCTGCCTGGATTGTCAGGTCACAGTGGTGGCCAGGAGCGCTTTTCACCAACTCCATCTAGTGAGGAGGATGTGGCCTTTTCTTTCTAATTCAGATCTGGCCACTGTTCCATGCTTTCATCACCTCGAGGCTAGATTACTGCAATGCACTCTACCTGGGGCTGCCTTTGATGACAGTTTGGAAGCTGCAGCTGGTGCAAAATGCAGTGGCTTGGCTCTTTTCAGGGATGAGATGCTGGGAGCACGTTATATTGGTGCTCCAGTCTGCACTGACTACTTGTAGCTGTCGGGGCACAATTCAAGGAGTTGGTTTTGACCTTTAAATCCCTAAACAGTCTGGGCCTTATATATCTGAAAGACCACCTGTCCTTCCATGTTCCATTGTGGCCCTTGCAGTTGTCAGGGAGTGCCTTCCTGTGGGTACCATCTGTCAGCCTTGCCCATACAACGGGGACACACAGGGGGATGTTTTTAGTCGCTGCTCCAATGTTATGGAACTTCCTTCCTCTGGAAGTTCATTTGAGCCCAAGCCTGAGCATTTTCCAGAGTCGGTGTAAGACTTTTCTGTTTGAAAAAGCATTTGATGGGCAGGGATAGGAATGGGTTTGGTAGAGTTGGGTGTGGGAAACTGGGAGGTGATATTGGGTGGGTTGATGTTTTTAAAAAAATGTATTTATTTTATTTTCATAATTTTTATACCTCCCTCCTCCTGCCCGATGGGTTGTGGGAGGGTTGGCCATTTAAGGATATTTTCTTTTGTATGGTTTTGTTTTGTTTTTTTAAATTATTAAATTATTGTTTATGAGCCATCCTGAGCCTTTGGGAAGGGTGACATAGAAATCTTTTATAAAATAAATAAAAATATAAATAAAAATAAAACATAGTGCTGAGCTTCCCAAACTGTAGGTTGGAATCCTGAGGTTGGGCCACTTCTGTGTTGAGCGTTTGCAAGGGTCAGGCCCATTACTTCTTTTCCCCCTCCTGAAGATATATTTCTTATAGCCTCAGAATGTAGACCCCATTGTATTCATTTTAATTTTTTAATTTTTTTTTACATATAATAATTTTTTACATATCATTTTTTCATACAAAATTAAATGAAATTACATCAAACATTCAGCCTCCCTCTCATTGCTGGAGTCCTAATTGAAGACATCACTAATTATCTAAGTTTTCTATTAACCTTATTAATAGCTATCCTTTCCCCATAAATAATAGTATTTTATGGACCTCGCTTGATTTTTTAATAGCCGTTCCCAAATTAACTCCCATTTGCCATAAAACTCCATATTTATTATACAGTTCAGCATGTATTTTTTCCACTGAAAATATCAACCACAACCTATTCAACCAGTTCTTTTCCGTTATGCCCCAACCATTTTTCCAATTTCTGGCTAATACATAAATACCTGCAATTAACAATATTAGACAAGTATCTTTATAATGATTTAACAATGGGATATCAGAAAACACTCCCAAAATGGCAATCTCTACTGTAAATGGCAGTATCATTCCTGTGACAACTTGTACAGCTTTCCAAACAACTCTCCAAAATCTCGGAACTCTACCACACTGCCAAGTGCAATGAAGATATGTACCCTTTTCTCCACATTTGTGCCAGCACTTTCCCGATGTTTCTCTGTTGTTGCTTCCTTTAGCTATTTTCTCAGGGGTCATATAGTATCACATTATCAGTTTGATCTGTGGTTCTTTTATCTCCAATGAATATGCACATTGGTGCATATGTTTGTATATTTGTTGGATCTGCGACTCATCCCATTTAGTCCTTAACTCTTTTACCCAAGTCTCTATATAAAGATTGTGTCTTGGATACCAAATCTGGATTAATTCTTTGCATATTCTAGAAATTAACCCTTTATCCTTTGAATACCAGTACTTTTTCTAGCTTGTAAGGTTCTAGCAAAAAATGCATTTTATTTTCCCCCTTTGTAAAATAACTTTTAAGCTGGTTATATTCCAATGAATCTATTTTACCATTAATAAATCGTTCAAGTTCTTACAATGCCTTAAATTGATTACTTGAACAAACTGTGAGACTTTATAGATACCTTTTGTCACAGCTTATTTAGCAGCTGAATCACTAATTTATTCTCTCTGACATATCTAGATTCAACATTCGTTAGACTCAATTTTTTTCGTCAGTTCTAGTGGGGGGGCTAGCTCTGCTGATAGCTGATTATTTAAGGGTAACGATTTCCTCTTACATAGCTGCCTGGCATATTACTGGTCCTGAGGTTAGTAATTACATTTTGGTGAATGTATATATTTCCCCAGTAAATTCTACCTATTATGACGTGGCAATCTGGTCCTCTTTAACTCTAGCTACTTTGATTCAAACCTACCCCTCAGTTGGACTAATCTTGCGGGAAGATTTTAATGGAAGGACAGGGAATCCTGAGGATGATCTCAATTTAGTAGGAGATGAGGATGGTATTTCCCCATGCCTTGCTCCTAGAGTATTGAAAGACAGATGTCAGAACGCTCATGCTTCCTACATTCGAGCGTTATGTGACATTTTCAATTTAACAGTCTTGAATGGCACTTCCCCCGGTGATCCAGAGGGAGCATTTACATTTGTAACTGCGCAAGGCTCCAAGCGTCACTGACTATGTATTGGTCTCGCCTAGTGTTCTACCTTATGTCACTGGTTTTGCAGGCCTACATGGCAGCTGAGACTGACCATCAACCCCTGGCCCTAGTAATGACCTATGTCTCTAATGTTTGTAATGTATTGTTACTTCTACTGAAGAAATGTGCAGTAACTCCTTAGTGCCTCAGTCTACTTTCCAGAGAGTAAAATGGTTTGATAGCCTGAGTGCTTGTCTGACTGAGCTTATTGAATCAGAAATATGTAGGACTCTACATGATGAAATAATTTCTCTCACTGATACCTCGCTGGACAAATTTAATCTGCTCATTGAGTCCTTTTTTTAGCCCTATTTAGTGATAGTAGCTGCTTCACCATGTGTGCCTAAAAAAGTCTTTAGAGGGAAGTGGTTTGATGGCAACTGCCAGTTAGCTAGATCTAAGCTTAGGAAACTAGCAAGAGCTGTTAGGCTGGGCCAGTTCGATAGAACTTTGCTCTGTGCCACCAGGAGAGACTATATAAACTGCTTCTGAGGGAGAAAATAGTTAATTCACAAAGGATGATCTGGACTCAACTAGACCTAGCTGTTAAGACTAAGGTTTCGCGTAGTTTTGGGGAAATTATTAAACAGCCGGGGGTTTTTTATATCCCCTGCCCAGGGCTTTTCTATAGCGTCTTCATTTTGGGAGGATCATTTCAAGGCTCATTTGCTGCTCCAGGTCCACTACATAATGCACTGATTTTACAACCGATTGACGACTTCCCCAGGTGGCTCCCTGTACTACCTGAGGAGGTTGAATTCATGATTATGGACCTTAGATGTAATAAGGCCCCTGGCAGTGACTACATCACTGCTGGATTTCTGAAGGCTAATTCAGGTTGGTGGAGTGAGTTTTTAGCCTCATTTTTTACATTTATTAATGATACTGGATGCTTCCCTGCCAACTGGTTAAATAGTCTAGTTATCCCTATATTCAAGAAGGGGAATCTGGTAATTCTGGGGAATTACAGATCAATTAGTCTGCTGAGTATATTGGGGAAATTAGATGCCAGATATCTTCTGGCCAGATTACAGACTTGGATATCTGCCAATAACATCTTAGCTAGCGAGCAAACAAGTTTTTGTACAGGTGTTTCCACCTTAGACCATATCCTTACATTAAACTAACTTATCACTAAATATGTTCACCAATCTTCAAATTATTCGCTTTTCCCATTGTATCGATCTGCGTGCAGCGTTTGACACAATTCACAGGGAGCGTTTATGGCTCAAGCTCTCGGAGCTAAATATTGATTCCAGGCTTCTTTTTCTTATTATTGCCTTTCATCGAGGCAACACCCTGTAACTGCATATATCCCAGCAGGGTCATCTATCCAATGCTGTGCCGGTTGAGAAGGGGGTAAGACAAGGTTGTCTCCTTGCCCCTACTCCTTTTAATCTTTATCTAAACAGTGTAATTCCACTTATGAAGGACCTAGAGTTCCATTCTCTGAGACTTGATGACTCCCCAATTTCCATACTCCTTTATGCAGATGATATTGTGTTACTCTCATGCACTCAGGTTGGCCTCAGATGCATTATGACCCACTTCCAGGAGTTTTGTATCAAAGAATCCTTGTCAATCAACTATGGTAAAACTAAAGTGATGGTGGTTGGCCACTCCAGGACCCAGCATTGCTGGTCTATGGAGAATAATAATATCGAACATGTCTCTTGGTACAAATATCTGGGAGTTCTTTTTTCACAGAACGCCTCTTGGCGGTGTCATCTGAAAGCTGCTCTGGACCATGGCCAAACTGTGACTAAAGCCATCATTGGCTTCTATCTAACTATAGGGGGAAAACTTGCTAATCAGCTTTTTTCAGCAAAAGTTCAATCTCAGCTTTTATATACATTTTGTGTCTGGGGTCTCCAATTTCTGAAAGAACTGGAGCTGATACAAAATAGATTCATCCGGGCAGTTTTGGAAGTACCTAAGTGTACCCCACAAGTGTTGCTTAGGACCAAGTTGGGCTCTTGTCCGCTCCGTTCAATGGATCAATTAAGCAATTCTAAAATTCTGGTTACACCTCTGCTCTTTATCCCCGGACTCAATAGCCAGGAAGACTTTATCATCTAAGATTTCTGGCCCATGGGAAGCTGATATTGGTGCCCTTCTTAGTGCCCTGGACTTCTCCAGTATATATCTAAATTTTAAATGCTACCCCCACAAATGGATGGTCCTTCCATTTATTCATTTCCGGCTTTACATCATCAACTAAATGATCTTTAAAATTGCTTATTCCCAAGAAGTTTTTTCCCACTGAGACCCATGGTGTTTCTATGTCTTGTTGATACCAAAATTTAATTGCTCTTAATATAGCAGCTTGGTAATATAGCTTTAAATCCAGACATCCTAATCCTCCCCTGTCTGCTATTTCTCAAAACCTTCCTAGAAACTCTGGGATGTTTTCCCTACCATATAAATTGAAACACCAATTTATCCATTCCCTTAAAGAAAATGTTAGGTATAGCTATAGGTAATGCTATAATTATATACAATTACCTAGCCAAAAAACCTTCGGTTTAAGAAGCTTATTAAGGCAGCATTACAAATTATACTCAGATGTTAACATGACAGTAAATTCTGTGTTAAGGCAACTCTATACATTTTTCTTTTCTCATTCATTAATAACAAAATATGACTTAACTGAAATTAAGCTGCATATGTGTGGTATGGTGACTGAACAATTCTTATACGTGATGAGGAATGTATGCAGTTTAATTTCAAGTAAGTTATAATTTTTTTTTTATTAATGAATGAGAAAGTTTTAGGAGCTCTCTGCCCCTAAAATGCTTGTAACTAAAGATAAGCTGTATTGCCACCCCCAAGCATTCAGAATCTTAAGTCAGGCCACACTAAAATCACAAGTAAAAAAAAGAGTAAGGGTTAACTCTTTGTAGTTGCCATCCTTTTTGCACACTTTAATGGAATGATGTTTGAATGTTTCTAAAACCACAGGGAATAAAATCTTATATTTTGTTAACACTAATGCTGAGATTCTGATCATGTAATGACCTGAAGTTGGAGCTTTAAGAAAAACTAAATACCAAGAGGCTTGTGATTAAAAAAACAAGCAAACAAAAAAATTGCAAGGGGCAGCAACATTGGATTGAGATGCATTTCTTTTAGTTGATGTTTTTTCTATGTATTGATACTGGTTTCCCTTCAGTGTCTCTGATCCTGCAAGATACTCCCATCAAGCATCAAATTAAGGGGGTGTCTCTTGCATAATGCAGCTTGCAGGATCAGGGTCAACCTGTATGATCAGGGGGAACAACCTATCACACCAGGACAAGGGAAGCGAACATTTTAAAGCTTGGCAAAGTGATTTCAAACCTACAGTAACTTGTAACCTGCCAACATAGGAACAGTAGTTGCTTTAATTCACTTTCCATGCTCCAAGCCCCTACCCCACCGCCAGGGGGGAAGTCAGAACACTGAAATCAACAAAAACAACCACCACCAGTCACCTTGCTTGTTTAAGTTGCTTTTCACCGCACCACCTGCTATGGCACCAGCAGCCACCTCTCTCCTCCTGACTCCAACCTGCCTCATGCTGCTGCTGCCTCATGCTCATGCCATGGCTCCTGCGCTGTGCAGGGTTGGCGGGGCAGCACTCACTTCAACTTCAGAAGGTTGCTACCTTGTAAACAAGGTTCTTCGAGATGACTCCAAACATTCTCACTTGTGACAAGTGAGAATTCTCACAAGTGAGAATGTTCGACACCATCTCGAAGAATCTTGTTTACAAGGTAGCAACCTTCTCACCGCTGCTACAGACTCGGAGGTCCAGATGATCCAGGGCTCTGGGTAAAAGATCTGGGACTCCAGCCCCTCCTAACAAAGCCCCTGCTGGTGTACCCACGGATCCACTACCTGGTGGAGCCATATAAAAACGACCTGTGAGGAGCCACTTGAAGAATAGAAGGTTGCTGCCTTGTAAAGAAGGTCCTTTGAGATGGCATCGCACATTCTCACAACACCCACCCTTCAAGCCCCGCATGGATTTTTTTTCTTATATTCCTAGAAAGGGTTGGAAGGAACTGTCATTCTAGGGGGAGAGTGCTTTTTATACTAGACGAGCTTGAGACCATCATGTCATTTTTATTTGAATATGGTGAGCAATGAGCATGCACAACCCTGTTGTGAGAATGTTTAAATCATCTTGAAGAACCTTCTTTACAAGGCAACTACCTTCTGTTCACTCACATGGAGAGGAGTTATTTGTAAACAAACAGCTTTATCTTCCAGTCTGATCGGTGTCCTGGTGTCCCGCTGCTGTTTCTAGCAGGCAGAGGCAGGTGAGGGATGGGGAACCCCCCCACCTTCAGCCCCCTCCCCCCATGATCCTCCCCTGGGCTCCCCTTCATTGTTTGTAATCACAGAACACATGTGGTGCTAAAAGAAAGCTAGAATGGTTGCCAACTGGAAGTTTTTGCTCTACTGACTTCCACTGAACAGCATAGGCGCTGTTCAATGAGAGTTTGCTACTGCCTTAACTATAGAGCCACAATTGTGAATTGTGGCTCTATAATATATTTGGCAGTATCATCATTTTATATAAATTCATCTTTCCCATCCAACTTGTCGTTAGTTTTGTCCATTTGGTTAGATTCTCACTAAACTTTTTTACCATATCTGCATAATTATATTGATACAACTTTTTGGGATCAGCTGTAACCCATATCCTGAGGTACTTAAACTTCACTTACTCTACTGTGAAGGGAATCTGTTTTATTGTTTCTTGTTTGAGTCGAATGTCCTCCACCAGCACCAAAGCTGATGATTTTTGCCAATTTATTTTATATCCAGAGAATTCACTAAAGGTCTCAATTCTCTGAATCATTCTAGAAACTGACTGTACGGGTGATACCAAATAAACTATCATATTGTCTGCAAATAAAGAAAGTTTTAGTTCCCTATCCCTGATTATGATTCCATTAATAACTTTGGGTAATTTCAGATGTGACGGGCCTTTTGGCCCGTCACACTGAACCCTGGACCGGGATCCGTCTCAGATCCCAGTCTGTGATCAGACCGGCTGTCCTTTAGACATGCCGGCCTGATCTCTGAGTGGGATCAGGGAGGGGACGGGGCTGCACAGGGAGGAGCAGGGTTGCGTGGCGCTATGTGCAGTTGCTCAGCCCCACCACCCCTGTGCGGGCAGGCATAGCAGTCAATGAGGCTGCTGTGCCCGACCCCGTCCCATGGTTGAGGCCTGATTCTGGGATGGGGCTTGCAAGACGTGCATAATTCCCGGCCTCACCTCCAGAACTGTGGTTGGCTTTGAACCCCACCAGGAATTCATCGTGGTGAACATCTGGCAGGGCTCAAACAGACGTTCATGGGATCATGGCCACCACCCTGAATCCACTGTGATTCATGGTGGTTGACCGTGATCCCGTAATGTCTGAAATTACACCTTGTCTTGCTGTATGGATATTGACAGAAGTTGTAACATTAAATTAAAAGGGAGAGGCAAAAGAGGACACCCCTGTCACGTCCCCCTTTTAAGTTCAAAATTTTGCAATACTTCTCCATTAACTAAAATTTNTCCCTGGACTAGAAACTTTCATGGACTTTTTGCAGAATAAATCTACTTCTTGAGTAAAGAATTTCATCAAACTGATCATTTGCTTGTGGAAAGTAGATCACCATTGACTCTAGGCTCTGAATAATCATGGATTGCAAAACTGTGTGTTTGTAAACAGGAGGATATGCTTTGATACCATAATCAGTGGCTGCTGATACTGTTGATTGCAAGGTGTTATTGACACGACTGTGGGACCTGGCGGGGGTGCATGGGATCTCTCTTGCGTGGCTCTGCTCCTTCCTGTTGGGGGAGTCCCAGACAG
Source organism: Sphenodon punctatus (assembly GCA_003113815.1). Classification (NCBI taxonomy): domain Eukaryota; kingdom Metazoa; phylum Chordata; class Lepidosauria; order Sphenodontia; family Sphenodontidae; genus Sphenodon; species Sphenodon punctatus. The sequence goes on along the minus strand of QEPC01013002.1, from coordinate 8,077,472 downwards.
TGGGGATGGGCGATTGCTCATCGTCCCCTCGGAACCTCTCCTGTGGAGTCTCAAAGGGTTCAATTCTGTCTCCCCTCTTGTTCAACATGTATATGAGGCTGCTGGGCAAGGCCATTTGGAGGTTTGGGGTGAGGTGCCATCAGTATGCGGTTGACACTCAACTCTACCTCTCTTTTTCATCCAACCCAGGTCCTGCGGTCTCGGTGCTTACTCAGTGCCTGGCTGCTGTCTGAGACTGGATGAGGCTGAGCCGACTGAAGCTGAATCCAGACAAGATTGATGTGATGATGCTTGGCTTGCCTGCTGATATGGAGGGAATTGAGACTCCTGTTATTGATGGGGTCCAGCCTCCTCTGATCATTCAGGTTTGCAGTCTCGGAGTGCTTCTTGGCCCCTTGCTCTGCCTGGATTGTCAGGTCACAGTGGTGGCCAGGAGCGCTTTTCACCAACTCCATCTAGTGAGGAGGATGTGGCCTTTTCTTTCTAATTCAGATCTGGCCACTGTTCCATGCTTTCATCACCTCGAGGCTAGATTACTGCAATGCACTCTACCTGGGGCTGCCTTTGATGACAGTTTGGAAGCTGCAGCTGGTGCAAAATGCAGTGGCTTGGCTCTTTTCAGGGATGAGATGCTGGGAGCACGTTATATTGGTGCTCCAGTCTGCACTGACTACTTGTAGCTGTCGGGGCACAATTCAAGGAGTTGGTTTTGACCTTTAAATCCCTAAACAGTCTGGGCCTTATATATCTGAAAGACCACCTGTCCTTCCATGTTCCATTGTGGCCCTTGCAGTTGTCAGGGAGTGCCTTCCTGTGGGTACCATCTGTCAGCCTTGCCCATACAACGGGGACACACAGGGGGATGTTTTTAGTCGCTGCTCCAATGTTATGGAACTTCCTTCCTCTGGAAGTTCATTTGAGCCCAAGCCTGAGCATTTTCCAGAGTCGGTGTAAGACTTTTCTGTTTGAAAAAGCATTTGATGGGCAGGGATAGGAATGGGTTTGGTAGAGTTGGGTGTGGGAAACTGGGAGGTGATATTGGGTGGGTTGATGTTTTTAAAAAAATGTATTTATTTTATTTTCATAATTTTTATACCTCCCTCCTCCTGCCCGATGGGTTGTGGGAGGGTTGGCCATTTAAGGGTATTTTCTTTTGTATGGTTTTGTTTTGTTTTTTTAAATTATTAAATTATTGTTTATGAGCCATCCTGAGCCTTTGGGAAGGGTGACATAGAAATCTTTTATAAAATAAATAAAAATATAAATAAAAATAAAACATAGTGCTGAGCTTCCCAAACTGTAGGTTGGAATCCTGAGGTTGGGCCACTTCTGTGTTGAGCGTTTGCAAGGGTCAGGCCCATTATTTCTTTTCCCCCTCCTGAAGATATATTTCTTATAGCCTCAGAATGTAGACCCCATTGTATTCATTTTAATTTTTTAATTTTTTTTTACATATAATAATTTTTTACATATCATTTTTTCATACAAAATTAAATGAAATTACATCAAACATTCAGCCTCCCTCTCATTGCTGGAGTCCTAATTGAAGACATCACTAATTATCTAAGTTTTCTATTAACCTTATTAATAGCTATCTTTTCCCCATAAATAATAGTCTTTTATGGACCTCGCTTGATTTTTTAATAGCCGTTCCCAAATTAACTCCCATTTGCCATAAAACTCCATATTTATTATACAGTTCAGCATGTATTTTTTCCACTGAAAATATCAACCACAACCTATTCAACCAGTTCTTTTCCGTTATGCCCCTACCATTTTTCCAATTTCTGGCTAATACATAAATACCTGCAATTAACAATATTAGACAAGTATCTTTATAATGATTTAACAATGGGATATCAGAAAACACTCCCAAAATGGCAATCTCTACTGTAAATGGCAGTATCATTCCTGTGACAACTTGTACAGCTTTCCAAACAACTCTCCAAAATCTCGGAACTCTACCACACTGCCAAGTGCAATGAAGATATGTACCCTTTTCTCCACATTTGTGCCAGCACTTTCCCGATGTTTCTCTGTTGTTGCTTCCTTTAGCTATTTTCTCAGGGGTCATATAGTATCACATTATCAGTTTGATCTGTGGTTCTTTTATCTCCAATGAATATGCACATTGGTGCATATGTTTGTATATTTGTTGGATTTGCGACTCATCCCATTTAGTCCTTAACTCTTTTACCCAAGTCTCTATATAAAGATTGTGTCTTGGATACCAAATCTGGATTAATTCTTTGCATATTCTAGAAATTAACCCTTTATCCTTTGAATACCAGTACTTTTTCTAGCTTGTAAGGTTCTAGCAAAAAATGCATTTTATTTTCCCTCTTTGTAAAATAACTTTTAAGCTGGTTATATTCCAATGAATCTATTTTACCATTAATAAATCGTTCAAGTTCTTACAATGCCTTAAATTGATTACTTGAACAAACTGTGAGACTTTATAGATACCTTTTGTCACAGCTTATTTAGCAGCTGAATCACTAATTTATTCTCTCTGACATATCTAGATTCAACATTCGTTAGCCTCAATTTTTTTTGTCAGTTCTAGTTGGGGGGCTAGCTCTGCTGATAGCTGATTATTTAAGGGTAACGATTTCCTCTTACATAGCTGCCTGGCTTATTACTGGTCCTGAGGTTAGTAATTACATTTTGGTGAATGTATATATTTCCCCAGTAAATTCTACCTATTATGACGTGGCAATCTGGTCCTCTTTAACTCTAGCTACTTTGATTCAAACCTACCCCTCAGTTGGACTAATCTTGCGGGAAGATTTTAATGGAAGGACAGGGAATCCTGAGGATGATCTCAATTTAGTAGGAGATGAGGATGGTATTTCCCCATGCCTTGCTCCTAGAGTATTGAAAGACAGATGTCAGAACGCTCATGCTTCCTACATTCGAGCGTTATGTGACATTTTCAATTTAACAGTCTTGAATGGCACTTCCCCCGGTGATCCAGAGGGAGCATTTACATTTGTAACTGCGCAAGGCTCCAAGCGTCACTTACTATGTATTGGTCTCGCCTAGTGTTCTACCTTATGTCACTGGTTTTGCAGGCCTACTTGGCAGCTGAGACTGACCATCAACCCCTGGCCCTAGTAATGACCTATGTCTCTAATGTTTGTAATGTATTGTTACTTCTACTGAAGAAATGTGCAGTAACTCCTTAGTGCCTCAGTCTACTTTCCAGAGAGTAAAATGGTTTGATAGCCTGAGTGCTTGTCTGACTGAGCTTATTGAATCAGAAATATGTAGGACTCTACATGATGAAATAATTTCTCTCACTGATACCTCGCTGGACAAATTTAATC
>QEPC01013002.1:8036030-8048181 GCA_003113815.1 Sphenodon punctatus | reverse complement strand
TGTGAAGTTTGGGGGCTCAACTCATCCAGGGGGAGGAGATATTGATGATTCAAATACACGAGGACGGTGTGCATTTTGACCACACGCAATTAACGTTTAAGCAGTTATAACAATTTATTTTCCTAATGGATCTTTTTCAAACTTTGTGGATATGATGGTCCTCACAACTTACAGCCATGGTTAAATTTTCAGAAATGTAGGTCAAGCGGTTTCCTCAAAATCAGGGCTTCAGCAGTCCCCTGTTTATAAGAACAGTGGCTGTACATTTAAGTTTCAGGCAGCTGCTCCTGCCTGAAAATCTGGAGGTGTAGAGGTCTCAGAAAATTCAAGTGTGCATTGTGGTGTGTTCCTGAGTTTAGAATCTAAATTTTGAAAATATGTTGTATAGTTTTTAAGTTATGATGTTTTAAAGTTCCTATGTTATCCAATGCAGAGAGTGAGATTTTTAAAATTATGTCAGGATTGACATGGGATTATATGTGCATGGGATTATATGGATTTTTTATGTACATGTTCCTCTACCCGCTCATATTTCAAGTTATTATTGTTTATTATTTAGTTATGTCATGATGGATATGGATTACAAATATGTGGAAGTTTTATGCACATGTTCCTGTCCCTTTACCTTATTATAGAGAAGAGAATGGGTATCTGTATATAGGATATAGTGTCCCTCTACCCCAGAAGAGAACAGGTAGTGGTATGTAGTAGTATATACATGGAGAGGTGGTTATACATAGATAGATACTCCTGTACCCTCATAGAGAAGACAACAGCTGTAGGTGAATGGAACTGTGGGAATTATTTCCAGTCATTCGTCATTTTTGTCACTTTTTATCATTTTCCGTCAGTTTGTAGTATTTTCATCATTTGGGGCACTTTGCATAATTTTTGTCAGTTTCCAGCCCTTTCAATCAATTTCACGCCTACTTAGCCAGTATATAAACCATAACGTTAGCAGTTCCGTGACTCCGTTTGTTTTGTGTTAGGGCAGTGGCAGATTGATTCGATTTATTTATTTATTTATATCCTGCAGCTTCCTGCTAACAGCAGCTCAGAGCAGCTTACAATTTAGTGGGATGTTCAGGGAATTGGGGGAGGATTGCAGATCTTGGGGGGGGGGGGGGGTCGGGTTCCTGGCCATGGTGGCAGGAAGAATGGAGGGAGCACTCATCCCATGTCTGGGATTACTTCATTCAGTCCCTTGCAATGACCTCAGAAGAGGCACCTGCTGTGCTGCAGTGGTGCACAGGGAGGATGATCTCAGCACCTCTGCCCTGCACTACATCTAGTGAACACTCATGGTGTGGAGTTGGGCAGCGCAAGGCAGGGTGGTTTGGAGGCCACTCCGCGACCCAGAATGGGCTGCAGTTTTGGCAAGGCATCGCCAGGACCAGAGGCAGGAATGCTTGGGGGTTTTCACGCAAGACACTCTCCACCCACTACCCACCCACCTCCCACCTACTATACATGTTACAGGGCACCCATAGAGCAACACTACAGCCCTGCAACATGTATAGTGGGTGGGTGGAGAGTGTCTTGTGTGAAAATGGCCCTTGTCTGTGCGGGGTGCTGGGACTAGCGCAGTGGACGTAGGCCCAAGAGCCAGACAGGGAGAGCTAATGTGTGTATAGGTAAATGGGTGACTAGCACTCATTAAAGGCTTGCAAAGTGCCTTCTCCACCAGGGTCCATTCCTACCTAGCTGTGAAGACTGAGGTGCAGACTATAAAATTCAAAAGTGGCTAGTCTACACCTCGGATTTTGAGTAGAGAATTTCTGCCTTATTTTTTGGGTAAATAGCTAGAGACAGCTAGGGATGCTTACAGGGACTTGGTTATCAGAATTTCAGGATCACCCACTCCCTGAAAATCAGACTCTCATTAAGATGTCTGAAGTTGCTGTCTTCAACTGGTGGTATCAAAGACCATCCCACTAACTGCTTCTGCAGCCAGGTCCCCATCTCCTCGATTTTAACTGACTTTAACCAGATTTCTTTTTCACAGACATCAGACGCCTGTCGACTGATCATTATCAATAGCCTAGTGAATCCAAATTTCTTATTTATCATCACTGGATCTACTGTTTTCTCCTTATTGATCTGCTGGCTCAGCGAAGCTCTTTTGGGTATCCACCAGCCCTTCAGTGTATTACAAACATGACAAGATAAAGGGTGAAAACAGACGTGATGCTGTCGGTCTGCTATGGCCTATGACTCATCTCACGTCTGTTTCCCCGCTAGCCCGCTACCGCCCCAGGGCAGGCAGTCGGCTGGCCCAGAATGATGATCCCGGGTGCTCATTTCAGGCTAAGGCCCACACACATCTGTTCGGCCCCACCCCACCATCCCTGCCACGGGGCCTGGTGCGGGGTGGGGCGGGGCCGTCCTTCCACACGTCTGTTGTGCCCTACTACCCAAGGTGTTCAGGTGGCAGGCAGCTCTCTGGCCACAGGCATGTTTGGCCAGTGTCTCTCCCTGACCTGACCCAGAGAGTGATGGATGCTGTTTCCCGCTGGCCCGCCCGCACATCTGTTTTCACCCAAAGTTGTTCAGACGATATCTTTCCTTGGACCAATTTCTCTTGAAGAGAGAGTGCAAGCATTCGGGTCTCACGGGGATTTCACTATCCCCAGCCAAGTGAAAACTCAAGTCAGAACTATAGATTGAACAAATTACAATGTTAAATCTGCGCAAGCAATCCCTTGTGGGAAGGTGCTGTTAGGAAAAGTCATTGGAATATCAATCATTTAAATCTGAGGGGGAAACCAAGATCAGTATACATTCAAGCTCCGATCAATGCCTAATGATAAATATTAGGGAGGGAGGGGGAAAAAAAGTTTAGTAGGGGAGAAGTAGCATTTCAAAACACTTAAGTACAATGGCCAGCATCAAACCCAGTGATTGTTGGGCAGTCCTATTGAAGGCTTGTAGGGAAGGATCTACTCCAGAGTGGTTTGTGGATCAGGGCCAACAGAGGGACCATACTGGGCCCTGTGTGGTCCCAAACCTTGCACCCTCAGTCTCACCAACCGTAACATTTGGGACCAACAGGGCAACCAAGCTCTCTCTCTAAGTAGGACAGGACAGACAATAATGTGAGAAGAACTCTCGGGGACTTGAAAGGGTTTGCTCCCAGCGAGGTGAGGTGGCTTGGAGGAGAGTGGAGGCGGGGCTAGGGGCAGGGCTGAGGAGGACGGGGTGGAGTCCGAGAGCTCCTCCCCTCCAGACAAGAGGCGCTGCCTGCCCGCGGTTGGGACGCACTGTTGAAGCCACTAGACCACCCCTCAGGGAGCAGTGTCCCCCCCAGCCGCGGCGCCCTCTCCTGCATCTAGTCTGCGGCACTGAGAAGCGAGGCGAGGCAAGCCCAGCAGCCAGCGCCGAGGATTATTGCTTCTCCCGATCTCCCTGTGGATCCCGGCTGGGCAGCAAGCCCGACGCCCGGTACTCGGTCCTGCTATCCCGTGCTGGGAGCCCGCCCTTCTTCCCCAGGCTTGGGACTCGGACTCGGGACGAGTTCTCCCGGCTGCCGGGCAGGCAGAGATGGGGCTCGCAGCGGCGCTGGCCATCGTCCTGGGCTTCGGGGCGACTTCAGGTAAGAGGCGCTTGGGCTGACGGTGTGTCTGTCTGCAGGGAAGCCTGGCTGGGGGTGGAGGGGCAGACACAGCCAGGGGCGCACTCCTCTCCCCGGGCACAGGCTGCTGCCCGTTTGCTCGGCTGGGTCCCACCCGTGACGCTGTGGATGGGCAGTGCCAGTGCCTGCTGGGGAAAGGGGACTCGGGGCCAGATCCTGCCGCTCTGATCCCTAGTGGGATCAGGATTCGGCCTGATATGATAGCTTTTTCTGGGAGGGGACTGGGGAAGTCTGACAAGTGGGAACGCCAAGTGCATGGGCTGGGACGTGCCCCTCTCCCATCCCAAAGGGCATGGCCACCCCTGATCGCCCGCCCGAGGAGCAAGAGTAAGGAGACTTGCCAGATTAGCAAGCCTGTTTGGCGCGTGAGCCATAATATCACAAGGCTTTTCCGGAGGGGAGGCAGGGGGAGAGCCTTGCCAAATACCATCGCTGTCGCTCACAGGCAGGGGATGATTGCCCATTGAGCAAGATAGCACTAGCTGGTGGAGAATGGCATGAGGAGGGGGGAGGACGAGTCTCTAGCCCCCATGATTAGATTTATACATTTCCAGAGTACCAAAGTTCCCTGCTGGAAAGAGATTCGTGGGGTACAGCTTGTCAGCTTCTGATGTCAGAGGAGGGAGAAACGTTTCACTCTCATTGCTAGTGATTAATCATTGTCTATTTATTAAATATTGATAATGCCTTGGGTGCTATCCAACATACTAAATACAAAGTACCCCAGCTTCCAAGTGTTACATTCTAAGCAAAAATAAGCAGAGTCTGGAAATGGTCACCTGCTCTTCCTTACAAAGAGTAGGTGGTGTAAGATCCTCTGAACTCAGCCTAGTCTATTGGTATTGTGTATCACTTCTGAGAGTACAGGCTAGAAAGTCATCCTAGTATTCATAATCATAACAAAGGTTTCATAGGTGCAGAAAAAAGTAAGGACGTTTCAGTACAAAATACAAAAAACAATTAAATGATTGGAGGGAAGAAAAAGGGATGCCTATTAATCACGACAATGTGAATCTTAATTTAATGTTAGACATTTGCCTGGTTGCATAAGAGAATATTCTATTGGTGTTAGTATTTGTGAAACTTGGTTGTTTTCCCCCATATGTATACATCAGGTGTTTTTCAACATCCTTCTGAGATGCATATCAGAATATATTCAACAGCATAATGTTACACTGAAACAAAACAAAACAAAAAAGATAGTCTGGTCATAGATAGGTCATAATTTGAATAAAGTTCAACCTTATTTTTAATTTTTAGGTTGATGTAAACAGTATTGGCGGAAAAAGGATATCACGTTTTTAGTTTAAAGTACTTAAAGACCGTTTTCTGCTCTGATGGATTTACACACAGCTCCTGCTGAAGTCCGAGGATGACGGGATTTAGCTCAAGATTTCTTTACAGTTGGATTAAATGAGTTATTTCTAATTCTTGGGGTGCAAGTAAAGTTGAATAATAGATGCTGATTTTACATTGTTTATTAAAGTATCTGTATTAATGAGGCCTATCTAGAATGAAGGGCAATGGAAGTCAAGTGTCAGAAACTTAACTATCAACAAAAAAATCTCCTTAGGAATTGTTTGATACCAAACTTGGTGGATTCTGGAGGAACAGCACACCATAGTCTAACCAGGGCATTAAATTTCAAATCAAACTCTGGGAGCCAAAGGAAAAAAAAAAATGAAATTCAGTCGCTAGACTTTATTCTGATATTAAACTGTTCTTGCCCCACAACACCCCTGAACCAGCCCACCAGCCTCAGTTTTCTGGGCGCCAATGGCTCGCAGGCACCTGCAAATTTAGCGCCCTGGTCTGACACAACTTTATCGCCAACAATTACAATTGCATTTTATTAATTTGGGCTCTTGCTCGCTGCAACTCCGCCGGATCTCTCACATATGGGTATTTGAGTACCTTTATAATAAAGTACTCTAGTGTTATCAGATGTGTTGGAATGAAGAAGCAAGGCTATAGAAGAAATTCCTACTTATCCTTAAGGAATAATGTTCACCTGATTTAATACTCTCAGTGTTAGATAGGGATGCATGCCATATATAGGGAAAACGAGGTTAATTTGTAACACTGAAAAATGTTACTATTCATAGCTATTGGCTGATAAATTTAACAGTCTAAATTCCCAGCTGCATTATACCCGCTCTGTGCCATTATAATTCCATTATAGTCACTGGAATAAAACTGGAATATACCCAGTAGGGAATGTGTCCCCATGTTAAATCCCCAGACTTTATAGTTAAGGCAACAACTGAGTTTAATTGTAAAGACTAGTCTGTTTTTTCCTGATAGTTAGAAGATTAATGAGACCCTACCCCACTGCTTCCAGACTGGTAGTACTATACTGCTGCTTTTCCTGGGGACTCTATGGGGCATTGTTTGAGTTCTGTAGATTTGCTCACTGTCTTGGATAGGTTTTTCTTCTGTGGTACACCAGGCTCCCATTTGTCTGAAAGTCAATGTTTTGACTCTGTTTCCTATCTGTACCCTCCCAAGTGATTGCTATCACATCTCACACCTAACTGCTGTGTCCCTGACTTTGTATTGAAATGCTCATGGCCTCCCACCTTAACTCTTCTTCAACAGCTGCCTCCTTAATGTTGGCATTTTTGCATAGATTTCAGGATGCGTTTACATTTATTTACAATGTCTTTCCTTGTCTTCCCCACCAATTGTATTTGAAATGCCGGCACCTTTCCCTGTGTGTGTGTGTAGAGTTCACCTTAAAGCTTGCATGCTCTCTCACCAAGAGAAGATGCTAAACTACTTTTATCCATTCCATATTAAGACAGAACTCCCATTGGGAGCAATGAGTGTTTAAAAGGCCTCTTAATATGTTCTTTAAAAAACTGAACAAATTGCCCAGTTGGACGGTTAGATAGGAAAAGACATTTGGGCTGATCCTGCCAGCTTTTACTCACACAGGTACACCCCACTATGCTACAATGGAGCAAGCATGATCCAGATTTTATAGAAACAACCCACCTTTCAGCTCTGCGTAATCCCTGCATTCTCGGGTGATGCACTGGAAAATGTGATACAGAGGAACAAAAGACAGGGCCACGTGACCTTGAGTTCATATTGATTCACTACGTAGAGTAATTCTGAACAGAACTCATTAATCTGCAACTTTGGCAAAATTATCATAAGTTCAATTTATTACAAGAAAAGTTATTGGGACCTTTCCCAAGAGAGTGAGATCACCGCATGAAGGTTCACTCTCTTTCAATGTACCATATCCTTTTGTTAGACCTTGAAGTTGGCAATGCAAGAAAACAGGAACTCCACCCTAGCTTTATGAATTGCAGAGCTGTATTGCTAGCTTACGACCATCTGCCCACTCTTCCTGTTATGACAGAGCTCCTGAACCTCTATCAGGATGTGTGAGAAGCCATTATTTGCTGGTCAGAAGTTTAACACTTTGAGTGAACTTAAAATATGCTGGTGTGTTGGGTATAAGCCATGTTAAATTATTGATCTTCTGTGTTTGCAGGCTTATTTATTTCCTTGGATCCACCACGCCTTAGCATACAAAAGGATATCCTTACAGTAACAGCAAACAATACGCTAAAAATTATTTGCAGGTAAGGATAGCTTTGATCCACACGATGGAAATGTAATTTATTTTATTGATACAGAATTGTAAATGCTGCATGTCTTCAAAAATAGTTCCTTCCTCCATCATACCCTGTCTCCCTTTCCTTTATTCATGCTGCTGAGTGAATAGGGGTTACATTATAAGGAAAAACCTCAAGCAATTGGTTAATCAGGAGCTGTTCACAAGAGTGCACAATCTAACTTGTAAGGTTTCTGGGCAATTGCATATGGGCAAAGTAGGGACTAATCTCTGACTAATGGTGGAGTTTGCTAGGCATAGGACAAGAGCCAGGCCTGTGAAATGTCTCTTGTCTACTCCTGGTATGACTTAGAATCAAGAGATTGTATGGATGGAAGGAAGCTCAAGAATTCAGTTGTCCAACCTCTGCTGCAACGTAGGAATATGTTCTCTTACCTACCGTACCACAAACAGATGCTTGTCCAGATGGTTTTTGACAAGATCAAGGAAGGAGATTCCACAACTGTCCTTGGCAACCTGTTCCATTGCTTCACTGGTTGGAAATAAGTTAGGAAGTTTTTTCTAATATTAATCCGTATCTGTCTTGTAGCAGTTTAAACCCGTTCCCTCTTGTTTTGTGACAGTGGAGCAGCCACTCAGGTGAAGTGTGTGGGGAGGGATTCCCTCCCAGTGTGGCTACCCAGGCCACAGAGGCAAGCCGCCATGCACTCACTCTGCTGTGGACCATAGGGGAGGGGGAAGCATGCCAGACTGGCCTTTGCAATTCACATGTTCCTGGCATGATATCTAGGACACGCGGGCTTCCCAGCGCTCCCGACCAGGTCTTGTGACTTGCAAAAGCTGTGTCCCCCACCCACAGTGCCCATGAGTGGCGAACCAGTCTGCTGGTGTGGCTGGCCACACCAGTCTATATGGGCAGGGGCTCTGTGGCCACCCATTGCCATGGAGCTATTTGGTTTGCCCCACACAGAGCCCTCCGGATTTCCTGGCAGAGCTCCATGCGTGGCCATGAGTGGGTGCTTCGTGGCTCATGGGACCGTGCATCCCCCTGTTCCACCCTCAGATGGTGGCTCCTACATGGCCATATGGGGTAGCATCTCATCTAAAAATGCCCATCATTGGCCTTTTAATAATGGTTACGGTAACCGTCTTCTACTTTTACATAAAGAAGTCATTCATATCTTTTATTGCATTTAGTGTACAACTAGCCCCTTTGCCCTTCATATCCTAATACTTCATCATTTTTTCCCCTAGTGGTCAAAGGGCTTTGGAGTGGTTTTGGCCTAACAACCAGAGCACTTCTGAAGAACGTATTGCAGTGACTGACTGCAGTGACAATGCCTATTGCAAGATGCTCATTCTTAGGAAAGCAATAAGTAATGACACAGGGGCCTACAAGTGTTTTTACAGAGACAGCCATGCAACTTCAAGTATATATGTCTACGTGCAAGGTAAGTTACCTTTCTACCAACCAGTGCAATGGAAAAGACAGTAGTCTAGAGGTTCTCAAACTCTGGATTATAACACCCAAGTGAGGCCAACCAAACCATTTGTGGATAGAGACATGATCCTATTGATGTTTGATATATTGCATGTCTTTATTGCTGTTTGGGTTTGTAGGATTATATTTCAGTCCCAAAATAGGGTCATGCAGGCATACCTGTTGGGAACTGTGCACTAGTTGTTAACAGTCTCTTTGGGAAGCTTTGTCCTTAAATAATATTCTTTACGTTGTTCACATAGAGGAAAACTACTTGATAAAGTATAATAAAAACCAGTAATAAAAGGCTGTCAGCTTGAAAAGAAAGCAGGTGGGAAAAATTTCAGTTAATGAGATGGTGGAATTTGTGGAAGGGACACGGCATATTCAAATCTGGGAGAAAAGCAGGTACTCCTCTCTGCTTTTACCAGAGGAGGGCGAGCTGTACAACCTTTCCTTGCCATTATTATAACCACCCAAGAGCAGATAGTGAAGTCAGTGAAAGTTAGGTTATGTGAAGGACAGCAGGTTTAGAATATTGCAAAGGGATAGTGATGATTAATGATAAGCAGATCTCATTGGATCGTTAGCTTCTCCGCACAGTTACCCAAACATATCTGATGCTCTAGATCAGTCTGGAAATTTAATGAGATCAGACTTCTCTTGAGAGATTTCTAGCTTTTCCTAGATTTGGGCAAATTAGAAATTCTACCAGAATTTTCCCCTCAGGAAGTGCTGGTGTATAGAAATATAGATGTTAAAAAGTCAACCAAACATATCTGAGCCTTGATGTATTCTGCTCACTTCGGGTTTGAGTGACAGCTCAGATTACTTTGTATTTTATGTGTGAACTCTCTTTTATACATTTTTCTGTTCAGAGGTAGTCTCACAAATAAATGAGATTTCTATAGAGCCAAGATTTCACCTAACTGTGCCCTTTTAAAATATAAGCCTGAGTAAGGACCACAGAAAGAGTTAGATACACAATTCCCAGAGCTATGTTGGCAATATTGATGTATGTTTGGGCATGATGGGACTGTAAAAACAGGAGATGTTGAACAAAACAGCTCCACTCACTTGCTACAAATATATGAATGTTTGCCAAATAAAAGAGGGCAAAACTGAGGCTATATTCTCACCTGCGGCGGCAGTGGCAGCAGCGGGAGGGAAGACGTGGCAGCCCGGAGGAGCCGGCCGATGGGAAAAGAGCCGGTGCAAATGGGGATCTGCCATGGCTTCTCTCACGCTTGTCAGGGCGCAAAATCCTGCCCTGACATGCGGAAGAGAAGTTGTGGCAGATCCCCGTTCGCACCGGCTCTTTTCCCGTCGGCCGGCTCCTCCGGGCTGCCACGTCTTCCCTCCCGCTGCTGCCACCGCAGGTGAGAATACAGCCTAAGGTGAAAGGAAAGAAACAATGGAAAGGGAAAAAAAATGATGGTAAAAGAATCCTGGGGGGGGGGAATAGCATGTTTGTGTCTGTGGTGGGTTGTCTTGGGCTGTAGGTTTCTTCCAGGATCAGGGCTGCAATAAGCCACATCAGTCCAAACACATTCCACCACAAATTGGGGTTTATTTACAGTACTGAGGGACTGCAACAAGTAACTCTCTCAACCTCTAGACCATTCTCCCAGCAAGCTTCTCCAAGCCAGTACCTTGGCCAGCTCCCAGGCTGCTGAGCTCCTCCTTCAATCCAAGCCAGATACAGACTGTTAGCTTTCATCATCTTACTGCAGAGACTCCCATTCTTATATCCCCAGGAGGGGTGTGGCCTGCGGAGGCAGCTAACTCACTTAAATGGACGTTCAGTCCCAGCTGCCCAGGAAGGGCTCAGCCCCACCTGTAACCATCAAGGCCCAAATCTTGCGGCCACTTAGGGCCATCCATCAGAGTGTTTGTTTGTTTTTAAAATGCTATTCAAATAAAATATTCTTCTAGATTCCAGATCTCCATTTGTAACTTCCGTGAGTGACCAGCTTGGTGTTATATACATAACTGGGAACAAAACTGTGGTAATCCCATGTCTTGGATCCATATCAAACCTCAATGTATCTCTTTATGCGGTAAGAAATAACACAGTTATGTCTCTTATCTAATTGTGAGGACGTTTGGACAATGGAACAAGCTACCCATGGGAGGTTGTGGAATCTCCTTCCTTGGAGGTTTTCCAAACCTGGCTGGACCTCAATGCGGTCGACAGGGATATCCTGTAGTGGAGCAGGGGGTTGGGCTAGATGCCCCTTGATGTAATGAATTCTATCCCTACAATTCAGTGATGCTATGATCTCTACTGTTAGTTAATGTCAATTACAATACAGACACATTTACAAAGGAAATTCAGAGGTTCTCAGAATATGGGCTGGCATCCCAATGGGGTAGTGCCACTTGCAGACGGAATCATGATTCCTAAATGTGGTTTTAAGTACTTTGTATATCTTTATTGCTCTTTGAGGTCATGGGATTATAGTCTCAAAATGTGGTCCCATTGGCAAAAGGTTGGGAACCACATGCATATCCCATATTTGGGAATGACGAAAGCTATGAAGAGAAAGTAAATGTAGTAGCTATTCAAATCATTTTTTCTCATTGACTGCAATGAGATTTTGGCTTGAGTCAGGATTTTAAGATTGGAACCACCAAAGCTCATTGTCCCTACTGATGGCAACAAGAGTTTTGCAATTGATTTTGATGTGCACAGGATCAGACACATAGTGTAGTAGTAAATATTAAACTTGTTGGTTTTGAATTTAACTGGATGTTTTATTGATATTTTAACAGAGGTATCCAGAGAAAATATTTGTTCCTGATGGTAAACTGATTTCATGGGATAGCCAAAAAGGTTTTATTATCCCCAGCAATTTGATCAGCTATGCAGGCATGGTCTTCTGTGAAGCTAAAACAGATGATGAGAGCTACCAGTCCGTGATGTACATAATAGTGGTTATAGGTAAGACAAATGTTTCTGCCTATGACCATAATTTTAGCCAGTGCCATTTTGGTCATCCGAGCACAACAGCAACACAATCAGCAGTTAAATGTTATTGGACTGTAAATCAGGGATACTGAAAATATAGGTATCTGAAGTTAAACATAGGGTAATTTCAGACATTACGGGACCACGGTCAACCACAGTGAATCCCCTGTGGTGGCAGTGATTCCCGTAACGTCTATTTGATTTCTGCCACATGTTCACCACGGTGAACCACTGGCGGGAATCAAAATAACCACAATTCTGGACCTCCGGCCGCCCTGAGGTCCAGAATCGTGGTTAGACTGGCCACGATCCAGGATGGGCCAAACATAACGTCTGTTACATTTGGCCCATCCCGGATCGTGGTCCCGACCACAGGACAGGATCGGGTGCAGCAGCCGGATTGGCGGGCGGGCAGATTGGTGGGTGGATTGGCAGCGCCCGGATGGCGGGTGGACGGGGGAGCGCGGGGGGGGGGGGGGG
>QEPC01013002.1:8015734-8036025 GCA_003113815.1 Sphenodon punctatus | reverse complement strand
GGCAGGGGTGGACGGCCACACGTTGTGCTGCACAGCCCCTCCCCGATCCCCTGTAGGAATCAGACCGGCACGTCTAAAGGACGGCCGGACTGATTCCTGACCGGTATCTGAAACAGATCCCGGTCCGTAGTTCAGCGTGGCGGGCCTCTGGGCCCGTCACATCTGAAATTACCCATAGTCTATTTTTAATAAATAAATAAATTATTACACTTAAGAATTTAAAAAATACTTTATTTTTGGTAGCTTATGGGCATATAGATTTTATTCCCATTCCCACACAATTGGTGTTGGCTTTTTCTACCATGTAGTTTTTCTTTTTCAAAAGACCTTCTACTTTGGTGTTTGTAATGAATGCTAGTAGGGACAATCTGAAGTATGAATGAAAGGACTTTGATCCTGATCCAGAGTTGTGTGCAAAGTGTGCATGGTGTGTGGACGATGCACAAAGGATGCGTGCCATGAATGCACCAAGTGCACGCATTATGTGCTTGTGCTGTGTGCTAGGGCCTTTGAGAACATCCAACATTAGCTTGGACTAGGGCCTTCGAGAACATTGATCTCTGGTATTGCTCCTGGGTGAAAGAGAGGGTCCTGGCTTGTTACGAGGAGAACATGTGGGTCTCAAGGGAGAAAAATTCCTGAGATATTTTTGCCTCCTGTCAAACTAATATTCTGGCCCACAGTGTGGAATAGACTAACCTGGTGCATTCATGTCCACTGCTTGTGTAGAACCCAAGACAACAAGGTGATTTTCCTTGAGCCCCACCAGAGCTGGACTAGTATTCACCTCTGCTTGAAATTATGACAATACTTAGCTTGCAAATGATAAAATCAGGCTTGGAGTTTGATCCTCACCCACTGAAGTTAATTGAAGTTTTGCCATTCATTTCAGTGGGCGTAGGAGCATGCTGTTAGCATGTGTCATGCACTGCGGGTCTGCAACAGCCTTGTGATTTACTCCTGCACAATAACTACTTGTGAAAATGGGTACATGACCATTTCCTTGGCACACATTTCACTCTGCTGGTGTAACTCCTACTATGGAGCTGAACTGAATAGTCAATTCATTATCCGTGGTTAATATCTGCCATTCTAGATAGTTTGGTGGTTATCTGGTTGCTAATCAATTACTGCAATGAGTAACCAAAAAACCAAATAATTTGATAATACTGCGATGGTAAACTGGTTTACCTTGTAGCCATGCTATCATATTACTACGTTTCGATGTAACCAAATGTTACCGTTACTAGTCTGAAACTAGGTCTGGAGCAGCGAGGGAGCAAACAGGAAAGGAATTGTGGGCAATATGGTAAATGGCGGTATGCCAAATGGTGCACTGCGGTATTATCGGTTAACCATTTAATCCGCCAAATAATAAACAGATACTTCTAGGTATCCTATCCTTGCTGGAGCAGGTTGGATACCATGGATCTGGCCCAATATCAAATAGTGGTGGATATCTGTTTCAGCTCTAAACTCCTATAGGGAGAGAATAAGTACCATTGGAAAGGGGAACATCTTGATGTCATTCAACAGACTTGACTTTCTTTCAAGTTCTCATCTTTTGGGTTTCTCTAGGCTACAGAATTTATGACCTGACTGTGACCCCTCATCACCAAGTGCAGCTGGCAGCAGGGGAGAAACTAGTTCTAAACTGCACTGTAAGGACGGAGCTGAATGTGGGAATTGAGTTTGAATGGAACTACCCTTCAAACAAGGTAAAAAAAATCCTAATATCTTCCTCTAAAGCCCCGAAAGGAACATCTACTTGTTAGGAACCCACAAGGAAGCTCCTCTGTTTAGCTTTCAAAAATTTCTTTATTAATGCTAAACGTGGGGCTTAGTTATCTAGGGTGCAAATCCTCCACCCATTGAAGTTAATGGCAAAACTCCCATTGTTTTTAATGGTAGAAGACTGTACCCCTAGCATTAGGAACTGTCACTCTGTGATTATTAAGAAACCAGCTAATGAGAAATGAGGGGAAGAGATCACCAGCAAACGTTTACTGTGCAGGGGAATGAGAGGTTGGAATGAACTGCTTTTGAACTCTGTTCCAGGAAAACCATGTTACAGTCAGGGACTTGAAAACATCCTCTGGGAATGAACTGAAGTTTGTCAGCACCCTTACCATAGAGCATGTTACCCTGTATGATAGAGGCCGCTACAGCTGCACTGCCTCCAGTGGCCGTATGACTAAGAAGAACAGTACTTATGTCATTATCTACGGTAAGCAATTTGCTGGGGTTCAATTCTACTGGGAGGAGAGAACTAGGGAGAAAAAGACAAAAACTGGAGAGCAATTAGCTTTATCATAAAAGAATTCAAAATGGTTGTAGTGCAAATAAACTACTGTTGAAATAAGCCTACTTCCTCTTACTTTTTAAAATTAGCCTTTTTTATATATATCTTACAATTTTCTGCTACAGCTTTTTTCTTTGTGAAAGCTTTGCTCATCACTGCAAGCGGTTAAGCATCCTAGAAGATCTATCAACCATACGGTCAAGAGGGCTTCTGTTTATCCTCTCTCTCTCTATTAAGTACAGTAGTTAGCTCAACTGAATCCTCTGGATTTGGAGATAAAGGTGTTAGTCCAAATGTTGGCTTTCACATTCTAAGAACCAGTTATCAAAGATGATCTTGGCTAAGTCTATAGCTGTAACTAAATCCTGTGGTACTTCTTCACTGTTCCCCTGGCAAAAATCCATTAGATTAATAAAGGGTTTTTTTAATGGGATGAGTAAGGAAGATGTCAGGATTTGGTCCAATATTGTGTGGTGCAGGAATGCTAAACATGGAGCTGGTGTGTTATAGCAACATGAAAGTTAACTTGAGATTATGACTAACTCTGACTTTCAGGGTTCAGCATTTTGAGTTTTTCCATTCAAACTTGGTAGACGAATATGGGAGAGAAATATAGGACAAATGAGCTATGACATTACTCTGTCCGGATAAGGTATAGTCTTGGTCCCATAACCAAGCCAACAGAAAGATGGGTCAAAAGGCCCTTGAGGGGCATCTCTTCCCACACACATCACACGACTCCAATGCACACTAAATTGTGATGTATTTGTCCCATAACCTGCCTGCTTCAACAGCTGGCATATGCAGCCAATTGAGACTTTTCTTACTAGGCTCAAATATAGGCAACCAATAAACCTGCAGTTAATTGGAGAGGCACAAAATCCCATCCTGTGCAGTCTAGGGGCAGTCTTGTTCACATGTCTGTAGACTGTGCCAAAACCCTTTGTGAAAATTTGTCATTAATTCCTAGCAGAGGCCATGGAAGGGCCCACCCCATTGGCTAAAGGCCTTTACAGTGCCCGTCCTTCGAGTGCACAAATCATATATTAAACTAACAGGCAAACAACCAATTGAGCTGTTGGCCGGAATACAACTTTGCTTTATAGAGAATTAATGAATATCATTCCAGAGTAACTTTTTTTTTTTTTGTGAAGCTGAAGAGCTGCAGATAGATAATGCCAGCCTAGACTCAATGATGTAACTTTCTCCTGTAGTTCTGAATGCTCTAATTTCCTGAACAGGGTAAACCAAGACCATTTTGTATTATCCTATAAAAGGAAACAACGGAGACACTAAAATGGAATATTGTCAAATTGAAAATATGCAAGGCTGGGAGCTGGCAGACAAGTGTAGTTTAGACAGAACGGCTCAAGCTGGGTAGGCCGTTAGCACAGGCATCAGCAGGGGAATCATCAGAGGCATAGGCCACATTCACATCTGACGTGGCAGCGGTGACAAAAGACCTGCAAGACAAAGACGCGGCGGGGAGGAGGAGGAGGTGGGTGCCGGAAGTACCGTCAGTGTGAACGGGGTCCTGCCGCGACTTCACTTGCAAATGACAGGCTCAAAATCCAGCCTTGACAAGCTCAAAGTAAAGTCGCAGCAGAACCCTGTTTGCACTGGCGGTACTTCCGGCACCTGCCTCCTCCCTGCTTCCGTGTCTTTGCCTCGCGGGGCTTTTGCTGCCGCCATCACATTCAGTGTGAATGTGGCCGTAGTCTAGACAGAGCATGGGTCAAACCAGGTCGTTAGTACAGGCTTCATAGGGGGATCAGCAGCAGCGTAGTCTAGATAGAGCATGGTCAGGCTGGGCAGTCAGTTATCGCAGACAGTAGCGAACTGAGGACCAAGACAACAAGCAAGAAGAAGATGATGAGGCAGGTAGGGAACAACCAGAGGCAAGGCAGTGGGTAGAAGTAAAGGGAGGCTATACTTGGGGAATGTGTTGGTAAGCCACTGGTAGTTTGCTGTGTTTTGCTTAGATGGGGGGAAGAAGAGGAAGTACTGGACACTTCCTGTCCTGCCCCATATCTCCTGGAGTTGGCTCTGGTTGGGCAAGGCCATAGCAGTCTCTGTGGGAAAGGAGCCAGTGCTACCTGCAGCCCAGTGTTGGCATAATCAGAGGATGTCTCCTCTGAGGGGGCAGGTGCTCCCTGCAACCTGGTGCTAGCATGATTAGAGGGCATGCCCTCTAAGGAGGCAGGTGCTACCTGTAGCCCAGTGCTGGCATGATCAGAGGATGCCTCCTCTGGGAAGGCAGGCACTACCTGCGGCCTTGTGCTGGCACAGAGCTTGTGGCTGTGGGTGACTGTAACAGGGTCCCACTCCACCGTGGGCTAAGTGTTCTCAGGATCAGTGCCCAAGAAGGTTACCACTCAGGGGGTCAGGCTCAATCACAGTTTATTTACACCCCAGACCAAGACTCTGGCCACCCACAGTCCATACAGCAGACCATAGCTCAACACAGCAGAGCCTAGCTCAACACGGTCCCTGGCTGGCTCTCCCACAACTCACATCCAGGCACTCTTCAAGCCCTCAGGTCCAGACCTCTTTCCTTCCCGGCATCCAGGTCAGCCAACCTCTCCAGGAGATGTGTTCTCCTCACTAGTCAGGAGCAGATTGCCCTTCTTCCTGGGACTGACCTCCTTGTATAGCGTTGGCCATGCCCCAAACTTAGCCACTTCCTGTGGTAGCCATCTTGGGTCCCTGCTCAGGTGCCATTTTGTGGCTCAGTCCTGCCACAGTGACAAAATACTTTTAAGACCTCAGTTTACAGAGCTTTTGTTCTCTCCTTCATGGACCATAGGCTGAGGGGGCAGCAGAATATTGAAATTGAAGAAAAAGTCTGTAGACACCTGTGTGTTACACAGCTTCCACATGTGCCTGGGACAGGTCAGGTGTGAGACATGGCCATGCTGCTATGAACCCACTGCTATGTAGATTATCTTGACTGACCCCCATGAAGAGCTGTCACCTCGGAGCTTCATTGTCTGGGGGAGGATTCCCTCCTCTCCTTTGCTCCAGAACATCTTTCTCTTGCCTACCTCAACAAGTCATGCCAGGTGCTGGGATGACGAGTTACCCTATAGATCATAACATTGCAGATATCTGAGCTGTGACAGTGGAGCATGTTTCATATTTGCAATTAAAAGCTATGAACTTAGACTCGTATTCACTGCATTTTCCTCATTGGCAACAATGGGTACTTTCAGACGTTACGGGGCCCTTTGGCCCCGTACCGTAACCAACGTCTTTGTTCCCCGCCGGGGTCACCCCTGCACGGCCCAACAGACGTGCCGGGGGGATCCCGGCGGGGAAAGTGGGAGGGGCCGGGGCCGCGCGGCGCAACGTGCGGCCGCACGGCCCCGCCCCCTCCACGCACCCCGCCGCCCGCCCTCCGAGGAGACGGGCGGGCGGCGGGGCCAATGCGGCCGCCGCGTCTGGCCGATCGTGCCACGGCCCGGGATCCCGCCGGGGATCCCGGGCCGTGGCACGCGGCCAGACGTTACTTTTTGTTGGCCACGGCCCGCGGTCCATTTGACCACGCTTCCCGGGACCTTCCCCCGGCTAGCCCGGGAAGCGTGGTTCAAATTGACCCCATGTGGCAATTGAGCGTGGCCAACATCTGGCGCACGCCGTGCAGACGTTCAGGGGCCTTTGGCCCCGCGGGGGGGTTGAGCGTGGTTCACTGTGGTTCAGCGTGATCTCGTCACGTCTGAAATCACCCAATGAGGAAAACACAGTGAACAATAGGGACCAGAGAAACTGATGAGATCCCTTGTTTTAAGCCTGTCCATTATTTCTTTTGCAGAAAAGCCTTTTATCATGTTGAGCAGGATGGAGTCTTTGGTGGAGACAAGACTGGGGGAGCAAGTCAAAATTCCTGTCAGGTTTGCAGGGTATCCCCCACCAGAAGCCAAATGGTAAGGTCC
Organism: Sphenodon punctatus; assembly: GCA_003113815.1. NCBI lineage: Eukaryota > Metazoa > Chordata > Lepidosauria > Sphenodontia > Sphenodontidae > Sphenodon > Sphenodon punctatus. The sequence continues at coordinate 8,029,791 of QEPC01013002.1, read as the reverse complement.
AGAATGTGATGCCTCTTAAAAATGGTGCATCGTTACCACAAAAGAGATCTTCTAAACAACCCAAGCTGACGTCTGTCTGTGTTCTCTAGGTATAAAAATGGAAAAACCATAAATGCAAATCATACTATTAAACTTGGTTACACGTTAACTATTAGTGATGCAAGTGAAAAGGATGCTGGGAATTATACTATTATACTGACAAACCCCATTAACAAGGAACAGCAATGGCACACGTTCCAACTGGCTGTGAATGGTAAGTTCTGTATAACAAAGCCTTTTCCTTTTTGTCTTCTGTGGGGGAAATCCTGCTTCCATTGAAACTCCTGTTGACATCAATGGGGGTCAGGAATTTATCCTCTGTACTTACTAACTCTTTGCAAATTAAAACCAACAGACAAAAAAGCTGGTCTAAGGTGTGTCACCTACAGCTGTTTAGCACCCAAAATCTCCATAATGTGCACATTTAAAATTGTCAAAAAGTGTACAGGGGAAACTTATGGAGAAGAAGAAGAGTTTAATCTCAGACTGTTGCATCTCCAGCTAGCTAGCCTCTGAATTTGCCTTCCACGAACCCTTCAGTCTACTTAGAATCACAGTATTTTATGACTGGAAGGGAAGCCCAGGACATTCTCTGCCTCCAGTATCACAGACAGAGGCTTGTCCAGCTAGGTTTTGAAAACATCCAGGGAAGATTACATGTGGAGGATGTTACTGTGGTAATCAGAGCTTAAAATCCAGCAGAATTTAGACTTGGCTGGAGAAGGACCCCAGTTTGAGAATCACACTTGCGGGAGGTGGTGATTTGTCCTGGCTGTTGTTGTTCTACAGGATTGTTGTTTTTTATTTGCTGCATATTTTTCCTTTGCCTCTGTGTCTTGCTCTTTTCCTGTCCTCGGTGCCCTCCTGCACTTCTTTTGCATCCTGAGTCCCTCCCTGCCATCCTGTTCCGCCTTTCCCATCTTTCCTGCTCCCGCAGACTGCCAGCTCTACTCCACCTCTTAAACCCCTCCTCCACTCAGCTCCACAGGAAATACGCTTGTCTAAAGGCTTCTAACAAATAGCAGCTCTTCAGTGGGGCAGCTCCACTAGTGGGATAGGGGCAGCAGCAGGGGATGGCGGGGTGAGGTCATCATGGGAAAAGAAGGTCCATGACCTGATGGTTGGAATGATACCAGCTTCATGATTTGGAAATGGTGATGCTATAGAAAGGCATGCCTTTCTATGGCTGTTGGTAGTAGCAGCATGACTTAACATTAGGCATTTATGGAAACTAATCACATGTACCAAGAGCTTGATCTTGTGGGACCTCCATGCATAGGTCACTAGCATCGGGATTGCCAGACATTCTCTATTTTAAGGGTCATCCCATATTTCAGCATACCATAGCGCCAGAGAAGAGAACTTCACAGCTTCATGATGCTCCTTTTATTGGACATTGTGATCTAGCGATCCTAGAGAGAGTTGAGGGTTTTCAGCATCCTTCAGGAAGCAGTTCAGAATCACAAGATTGAATGACATGAAGCAAATACCTGTAATTTCATTCCTTTATTATGTATTGTCTATAATGTATGACATGCAGGTTCTCTCTTACAGTTCCACCCCAGATTGGGGAGAATGCTCTACTGGCACCTGTTGACCCGTACGAGTATGGTACAACTCACATCCTAACGTGTACAGTCTACGCTGTTCCAGCACTGACCTATATTTGGTGGTATTGGCAGCTGGAAGAAGAATGTACTTTCAACCCGCAGTGAGTAGAACTTGTCTTGCTGATTAATCAGCATCCCTTCCTTTCCGCAATTGCTGCAGCACTTTTAAATATGTGTTTTGATTTAGTGGCTAGGCTTTCTCCAAAAAGATATACATACAAATCAGACATTAAGAGACCAGTGTCAGTGAAGTAAAGGGGCTGTAATGTGGAGGTTTACCAGTGTAGCGGACACCGGATGGCATTACGTCTCATGTGTGAATAGGGAAAAGGGGTAGGACTAACATATTCCTGGGCCTTGGTAATGCTGGAAATAGCCCTATGGGCTACTGTTCGCTGGCCACAGATCAGAGTAATTCTAACAGGCTTGAAGCCCATCTCAGGATCTAAGAAAGGTGGTGTAAAACCTCCTATCCAGGTCCCTTACCGACCGAACGCAGTTCAGACAAACTACATAGGCAAAATTACTGAAATGGACACTAGACTCTTGAGAATCAGCTCCAGTAAGTGCTGCTAGAAAACATCCTCAGACAAACAGCTCAATGGGATTTGCATCAGCAGACTGCCTTGAGGTTTGGAGCCTGCTCCTATTGCCCCCATTTAAAATAATGGCCATACTCCCACTAGCTTCACAGATAAGCCGAAATGACTATCTGATTGTGAAACAGATTAAATTAAGTGCTTGGCTAATTTTACCTAAGCTGTGCCACACTGTACACTGAGGCTGCCTACCTGGAACTCAAGTGTATTGCTGTAGGGAGCTGGTAGTAGCAATGAGGGGTGTCCACTGCAAAAACTGTTGTTTGTTGTATTTGATGCTTTTTTTTCTTGCTGGGATTCTTGGTTGGTATTGGATTTGAGATGCCTCTGTCATTGGCCGCAATCCACAAGCCACTTACTCCAGGGGAGCTGCTAGGGGCTTCAGTGGGGCTCCCCAGGAGTAAGTGGTTTGAGGATCCTGACCTGTTTGTGTGCCTTCCAGTCAACCCTATTGAGCAACTGCAAGCAGAAAACACAGGAATTTGTTGTTTATGCTAATTGCAGATCTTTGTGTGTGTTTTTTTACACCAATCAACTACTGCATATGATGTTGCTTCTTATCTGTGCAAAAGTGTACCTCAGAGGAAGTGCACTGATTGATGTTAGGGAATGATAGGGAGAGCTACTGACTGAGGTCCACACTGCTTCCCTTATCTTGGCCTTGCACAAGGCCAGACTTCCTTTAAAAAAAGAGAGAGAGAGAGAAGCGCATTCTGCTTTCCTGTTGTTGTTTTCAAATGGACTTCCACTAGCTTCTTCCTTTGGTGCCTGGTTATTTCCTACACAAGGGCCACTGTCCTAGAGAAATGCTTTTAAGGAGTCCAGTAATTTCTGTCTCTCTTGGTCTTCCTTTGAACTAAATTAACTTGAATTGTCAATTTCTGAATGGAGGTTTGTTCCCAAAATAGCTGCTTCCCTGCTAGGCAGAATAATTAGGGAATTTACCTCTAGGCTTGGGATTTCCTATTTTTATAAAGCACACAAGTCTCAAAAGGTCAGAGGTTGCAATTTAAAGTTTTCAGGAATATACTGTCCTGCAGTTCTGTTTTTTAATGTGGTCATTATTCCTTCGCTTGATATTGTTCTGATGCTGAAGTACTAAAAGGGTTAGATTTTTATTCTCTACCTCTGTCTGTTTCTCAGTAAAGGGATAAATCCTTATGCCTGTAAAAGATGGAAAGACATAAATGACACACAAATTGGAAATCGGATTGAAATTAAAAACCAATTTGTTGCTATTGCTGGGAAAATGAAGGTAAGCCAATATTCTTTTGAAATGGACAGTTTGGGAATATTGTTCAGAGTTTAATTTATTTGGGAATGCTTTATTAATGGCATTCAACCTTAACCAGAGAATGACTTGGAGACTAATGCACAGTATGCATTGGCCGTGGTGGCAAGGAGGAAGCATAAGGAATGGATGGGAGGAAGGAAGTGTTCTAATTTTAATGAATGAATGAATGAATGTTTTTATTAGGCCTTAAGCTTTCGCTATAGCCTTGATAACAGAATCAAGCAATAAAATAGAGAATACAAAATTACTAAAGAAGAAATATCAAAAGTTTCCAATACAGTTTACAAGGAAATAGCAAAATTTTTTAGTACAATCCAAAATCAGGAAGGAACAGAAACAATGAATACTACTAAAAACTAAGAACTACCCTATAGATAAATCAACAACTTGTTCCATCCAAAACTTTTATGATAATTAGAGCAAACAGCAAGTACAGCCAAGGTACTTCCTTGGTTGAAACTATCTACATTGTGATTATACCAGGTCAGAAACTGAACTGATTTAATAGATCAGTTCACCCAAGGTTCCCCATGGCTAACGCCCGACCATGTATCCAATAACCTAGATAGCGCAAAACTAAATTCTTGGTTGTGCAAGGATATCATGGAGAATCTCTTAAAAAACAGAAAAATAGAGCATTTATCAAGCATTTATAATTAGATCCTAACCATCACAGTTAGAATATTAAATATATCAGTTGGAATAACAAATAGGGCATTTATCAGGGCAATTTTAATTTTAATGGAATACAAGTTAGTCAAATCAAAATAATTTATTTGTAAGTTTTTCCCATCTGTCGCAAATAAGAATTAAAAGATAAAAGTCAAAATAAAAAGTCATAAATTAAAATAAACATCAAATAAAAGTTTACAATTGCCCTTGTTGATAGTGATATAAGAATCAACCTATATGTATCATCAATAAAAGATAGATTAACACTTCAGGATTTATCTCCATCACTTTTAGTTAGGGTGGCTTTATATATTTCCAGTCTTAATCCTGATTCTGTTGGGAAGAAAAGCAAACATTGGAAACTGAATAAATAATAAATTTGGCCTCACTGTCAATAAATAATTTAACTTCTCCGGTTCAGAGAAATTAGAGGACTTTGTGTTTCTCCATTCAGATTCATCCTTCGGATTCATCCTTCCATTCATTAAAGATGTTGAGGGAAATCTGCATTTTAGCAAACTTGCTTTTAAAACATTAGCAATTTCATTTTTATTCTTCATTAGCTGCATGAGAAAATATCACACAAACCAGATATTCAAGCTAATACTGGGTTTGTGTTGTGTAGGAATTTAGACTTGCATAAATAGCCACATGGGGCGCGCACACACTCAGCTGTTTTGATGGTTTGACTCGGCTAGGCTCTCTGACTCTAATTTGGCATGTAATCACATGGCTTGTTCTCTTTAGACTGTAAGCACCCTGGAGGTTCAATCAGCCAACGTATCAGCTTTGTACAGATGTGTGGCTACCAACAAAGTTGGAGAGGGAGAGAGGATTATCTCATTTCATGTTACAAGTAAGTACAGCTTGTTTGTTGCACAGATGTATTAGATTAACCCAATTCTCCTTCACTAATGGTATCAGCCTCAGAACACCACCTGTTGCTCCACTTCCATTCCATAGAATCATAGAACCTTAGGCCGCTTTTAGACGATCACGCTGTGCACTCTTGTGAGGTTTCAAAAACCCCGCGAGGAGAGATTACACGTGACGCTGCCGGCAATCGCGCGTCTGATATGGTACCGTGCGTTCTTTTCAAGCCGCAAATGACCTACCTCGATCAGGCTCCCGGTCAGTTTGCAGCTTGAAAAGAATGCGCGGCGCGTATCAGGCGTGCGATTGCCGGCGGCGTCACATGTAATCTCTCCTCGTGGGGTTTTTGAAACCCCGCGCGAGTGCACAGCGCGATCGTCTAAAAGCGGCCTTTGACTTGGAAGGTACATCTAGTCAAACCCATCTCAATGCAGGAAGTCCACAGCAACACAACATCCCTGACAGATGGCCATCCGTACCAACTGTATATGAAACAGCCCTCTGGAGTGGGCTTCCAAGACCACTACCCTGTGGTGGTCTTGGAACCCTGAAGGGGTATGTGCAATGGAGGCTTGGGGAGGCTAAAGGCTGCCCCATGAACACAGTACTGACGTTGCCCTCCCAGATGTGTCCCTTACACTGCTTCTACAGCACCAGGTCCCAGTCCTTCCACTGCCTGGTGGAGTAGCGGCTGGGGCAAAGATCTGTCAGGGCAACTCAACCAGCACAGCCACTGCCACTGCTCCTCTGGGCTGGGCCCCTACTCCCTATGTCCCAGAGTTATGGCATGGGACTTATGGAATAGATAGTCACTAATAATCATGTCCTAAATACAGAAATATGCTTAACCACTCGGCTACCTAGTCATGTTAAAGTCTGTCGAGCTGCACAAGTGTGCAACTGGTGTAAATGAGGTTGGTGTTTCAGTTTCTGGGGCCCAGTTATGCTTTTATGAAAGGCCATTTTAGAAAAAAGTATAGTAATGGAACAAAATGATGAAAGTTCCTACGTTGAACACGAATGCCAAGATTTTCAAAATTTGGTGACTTTGCTGGTAAGATGCTCAGGATATGTCTGAAGATCAGGACACTTAATTAGGCCCCTAAATGTGAGTTTAAGGGCATAAACATAGGCCCTAGCAATAACATTTGGCTCTGCTGAAATCAATAGGAGTTTTGAGGACTCCACCTCTAATTTGGAAAATCTTGGCCTAAACGTATTTTAATCCATTCGTAAAAAATAGAGTTAATTGATGATGAGTACAATGCAAGATCACATGGAATTAAAACAATTGCATAGTCATTAATAGCCCCCAATGGACATATCATTATGTGTGATATTTTTAAAATCTGCATAATGTGTCTGATCTTGTGCTTTTTATAGTCTTTCCATATATTGATTTATTTTAATTTGTATCCCACCATTTCCCTTAAGTAAAGGGTGGCGCACACTTCAACTTGTTAATTTTAACAATTAACATTAAACTAATCAACTTATTCACTTTAACAATTAACATTAAACTAATTTACTCAGCTAGTAATCCTCACAACAGCCCTGTGAGGTAGATTAGGCTGAGAGATCTGTGGCTAAGATTACCCAGTGAGTTCATGGCTAAGGCAAGTTTTGAACCAGGACCTCCCCCCTACATCCCTGTCCCAGTACTGCTCTCTTAATCACTACACCATACTGGTTCTCATATATATAAGCTGGATGTAGAGCAGGTTCTGGATGCCGAAGCCCAGTCACCTTAACAAATAGACGTTTTCTAAATGGATTTTCCCATTTTAATATCAAAGAGAAATGGTGTTATCAGCATCATTAGAATTAGCAACCATTATTTGGAAGTATCCTCTAATAATAGTTGTTTATTTGTTTGTTTGTTTTAAAAAAATTCAGGAGGTCTTGAAATTAACATTCAACCTAGAAATCAACCCACCGAGAAGGATAATGTATCTTTGCAGTGCACTGCAGACAAATTCACCTTCGCAAACCTCACCTGGTATAAGCTGAGCCCTCCTGCCTCACAGAGCCATCTTGGGGGGCTTCCGATGCCTGTGTGCAAAAACCTCGATGCTCTTCTGAAGCTGGATGCCACAGCTGCAAATGACAATGGCGAGAATGTTACCCTGGAGCTCAGCCTACGTAACATTTCTCTTCAGGACCGGGGGGATTATGTTTGCATCGCTCAGGAGAGAAAGACTAAAACACAGCGCTGTCTCGTCAAGCACCTCACAGTTCAAGGTAAAAATGCATGGATGTGATACTGTACTATAGACTGACATAACAGATCGTAGCAGTAGAAGTCCTGGAGCGCATCCGACGGATTATTGGGGACATTTGGGTCTAAACTGTTGTAAATAACAAGCATGCCTTTCCCGGGTTGATTGCCGTAGGCATGGGGGGCGGCATATAAATATAAGGAAATAAAATAAATAAAATAAAATAAAATAAGTCAGATGTGACAAGGCAGAATTGCTGATGAATCTACCAGGCACATTTAATATCTCATTAATGACATTAAGGGGGGGGGGGCAAGGGGGAAACCTCTGGTATATTGCCCCCACCCAGTGTATTCCCTACTTTTATCTCGCCTGAGGCAGCTTCTTTTTTCTTTTCGCTGTTGCCAGTCCAAGAGACTACTTGTGCCTGCTCTGTAGGCCTGAAGCGGCAGTGTTTTTTGCCGTTTTGCTGTTTACTGTCAACATTTAAATAATCTTGCCGCTACTTCAACGGCATTCACCATCAATTTACAGCACTATCTGACCTTTTGTAACAGTCCCAAGTATTCTGTGGATCTTAAGATACTAGTGGCAATTTCCGACAGTTTTCCTGACATTTTTGAGTTTTTCTGACACTTTAGCAACACATTCCTACACTCTGTGGCATTTTCTGACACATTCTGGGACTAGTGACAGTTTCTGACAGTTTCTCCATTGCTGAGCAATAGCAGAAAATGGGAGCACACATTGGAACAAGTATGGGGATGCTGTGTCGGGAAGACGGCAACAGATGAGGGGTTTCTGACAGAATTGTTGGTCACTGCTCTTGTTTCAGGCCTACTTCTCTGAAGGCCAGGCAAAAAAGGAAGGTGAGCTGGATTGAAGGCTAGATAGGGGAAGCTGCTATGAGCCAAATGAAAGGGGCTGAAGGCCAGACGTTGCCCGTGGGCTGAAGGTTCCCCACCTCTGTGTTAACGTCAGTGGGAAAGCAGAAAAGTCATGCAAAATTAGGGAGCCTCTCTTTTGATGGACACAAATAGTGCCACAGATTGATAGCTGAAAGGATATAATATAAAATATTATTTTAATATATAAATATAGAAATATTCTATTTCCAATAGAAAAACAATCAAAGCTTGGGTTGCTAGAAGCTAGAGAAAACCTCTGGATTTACAGGCTTGACACCCTAACATCCAATGGCCTCAACTTGGAGGATAATTCGTGAACTTTATTCTTTTCTTATATTGTTTATATAACATTCTGGCAGCCACATAGCAGATGTTACCTACCTGAGAACTCTCTCCATCCTCCGTGTTCTTAGAACTGTCACCTTGGCTCACAGGACCTCATTTAAAAATCAGCTGCCTTACTGATGAAGGCGGAAGCCAAAATGTCTAACTAAACAATCTTAAACTTATCTCTTTTTTCAGTCATTTATTCTTATATTTATTCCAGTGACTGTGCATCCCTCAAGGATCCAGAGCTTCACTAGACCAGAAATACTGTCCCCACAAATTTGAAACTTTGCAAACTGCAGAACCAGAGCTATGTAGAAGACGAGTGTACTCCACTGCTTATGCTTTCTTAGGTTTTGTTTGTGCCTCAGGAGATACAGCAAGTTAAATCTCATTGCCAGGATTGACCCTCGTAGAATAAGGCTAAATGACTACATTAGCAATTCCAATTTGTCAATGTCACCAGTTGTTGAGTGTTACAAAAAGAATTGCATATTTAAACTCTAAATAACTGGATCTGATCTTTCCTCCAAACAGAGCCCGTGGCACCCACTCTGCTAGGCAGCCTGGAGAATCAAACAAAAAATATTGGCGAAACCATAGAAGTCTCTTGCATAGCAAATGGAATTCCTCTTCCACTGATTACATGGTTTAAAAACAATGAAACCCTTGTAGAAGACTCAGGTGAGGGACTTGTTCTGCATTTGAATTGTTTCACTTGAACACAAGACTCCCCACTGATTTTAGTGGAAACTTCAAATTCGGATTGAGGGCATTATTATTTTTTATTAATATGGCATTTTCAGTGTTTAAAGTTCTTTGCTATCCTCAACTATAATTCATCCTCACAACATCCTTATGAGGTAGGTCATCATTAGGGGTGAACCAAGAAGCTAAATTGCTGCTTTGCGAGCATTTCTTGCTATGTCGAATACCAGGACTGAGATCTCATTGAGATCTTGGTCCTGGTACAAGTTCTTGGTGAGAAACATTTTTTTTTTTTAAAATACACCCTAATTTCACGTGCACAAAATGGTCACTGCCCTTAACCAAAATGGTAGTGATTTTTTTTTTTTCCTCTCTGAGAAGTCACCAAAGATATCCTAGTGCTCAGTTTGTCCCAGGATGGACTGATCACCAGGATTTCAATGAGATATCAAGTAATCTCAGTGTGTCATATCAGTCCTAGTCGTCATTATTCCCAATGGGAAACTGTGGCTGAGAGACAGTGACTTACCCAACATCAGCCAGTGAGTTTATGGCAAAGATAGGATTTGAACCCAGGTCCAAATCTAACACGTTATCTGTCCTCTAGGATGCACTGCCTCACTCTCAAGACATAATATGGCCCTTTTTATACTGTAAAAATGCAGTTATTGTTTGTGTTACATATATCCCATCACCAGGGGAGTAACAACAAATCAAAATGAGGGTGAATCCTTACCAGAACCCCACCCTCAGACCTTCCAAAATGGTAGCAGCTCCACCAAATCATCCAGCTTCTGGAAAACTCCAATCCTGATGGAGAGCAGTGTGGTGCAGGGGACAGTTTTGGAGGTCCAAAATTAATGAGGGAAGTGTCCCCTCCACTTGAAAGTTGGTGATACATGTCCTCTCTGACACCTCCCATTTTACACCCCCGTAGCCAAAATACAGGCAAAAATCACATCATTAGTGACAGTGAAAGCCAAGGCAAACAACAAAATAAAAACGTTGTGCTATATTTCAGGGATTGTTTTGAAAGATGGGAACAGAACTCTCACCATCCGCAGGGTACAGAAAGAAGATGGAGGCCTCTACACGTGCCATGCCTGCAATGTCCTTGGTTGCACAAAAACGTCGACCTTTTTTGTAGTAGAAGGTCAGTATGAATTTACTTGAACAAATTAAATAAGTGGAGTAATAATTATGCCCATTAAAAGGGAAATGTAGGCCATCCATACTGCTCAGCTGCTGAAATCATATTCGTGCTGCCTTTACTTAAAAATGTCTCTCTTCTGAAGTGGAAATTCATTTAATCCTGCTGCTGCAAGAATGCGGACTCCCATTTTGGTTGACAGGGTGGTGATCTGAGAACTAAAGTCTCCATAGCTGGTTCAGGCTGGTCTTGCTGTATTGATAGAGGGGAATCTTGGAGCACATGCAGATATATGCATGAGGGATGGATAAGAGTCTTTCTGATTAGCTTAGGCTGTCCAACTGTCATAGTAGTGCAGTGCATTGTGGGCATTATGTGATGGGCATTATGGTGTGGCAATTTATTCCGTGTCCAGTAAGTTATACGTGGTTGAGTTATGTAGAAATTAAAACAAATAGTAACATGGCCAACCAGTATTTTTTTTAAAAAAAATCTCACTACATCCTCCAACAAAAAGGACTCTTAACAACTAAAACCGTTGACCAAAAGCTTCTTATTCTAGATATCAGTAAGTGCTCTGAATACATTCATGAAGATAGTCATAGGATTTTTTAAAACATTCCTTCTCGTAAATCCAGTGTGTTCATCCACTCTGTTTTACTGAGTAAATCAAACCTACATCCATTTTCTTATAATAAGGGAGTCGGTCATGAAACACATTTTTTGTTGAATTAAAATTGTTGGTAAATAACCCTAGCGTAAATACTTGGGTTCTTTAACTCTAATGAAGCCTATTATGGAATGCCCAAGTGGCACTACTTTTAAGGCTTTGCGTTCTAAGTAAAAAAAATTCCAAGTAGGTCCTCCCCATTAGATGTGTTTTCTAAGCTAGCCTAGGCCACAAAAATTACCAACAGTTTATCTTTCGATATTCTAGCATTAGGAAGCAGAAAAATGACATTTGCTGTTTTATGATACAGAAGCACATTCTTGCAATGTTTTCTTTGCCAGTTCATTAATTTCTCTGTCTTGGGTTGACATCTCACTTCTGTCTGTGCTCCAAAATAACACTTCCCTTCTTTAAATTCAGACTTTCACCCTGACTGCAAAAAAGGCCAAATTCTGCTCCCTTCATTTATACCCATAGGAACAAGGCTGACACCACTGGTGTTGCACAGGAATAAGTGACTGACTTAAATGTGGACATAAATAGGCAATAGCCTGACTAATGTTTTGCTGCTGATTAAATTTCCACTAATGTGTGAACTTCATAAAGTTTATTAGAAGATGGTGAAGCATATCTAATGCTGACTTACATCAAACACAATTCCTTTCTCCACTGACCCCAATGGATTGTAGTTTTTGTAAATCCATAGAGATTGTGACCCAGTAAGTTAGCTTGCTACATGCAGGTCTTTTAAAATATAACTTGAGGGAAAAAAACATGCTAGTTAGAACTTTTACTGATGACCTGCACCAATACGCTTTCAAACCTCAATTAAATATTCAATTGTTTCTTCCCAGGGGCTGAAGAAAAAACGAACCTGGAGCTCATTATTCTGGTTGGGACTGCCGTGATTGCCATGTTCTTCTGGGTGCTTCTCGTAATCATTCTACGGACCGTTAAGCGGGTAAATGAAATCATTCTCCTACTGTCCCATCGGCATTTGTCTTGCATGACAAATGAAAACTGACTAGGGCTCTTTTTGTGTTGGTTCTTTCCATTGTTCTTAGATCAACAGGCACATTTTTGGCCTCAATGCCATAACATTTTTGCCTGGAACTGAGGGTGTAGAAATTTGCTTTTTAATTGAACAGGCACCCATGAAAAAGTCCTTGAATTGTTTTTGGTTATGAAAAGTCCAAGTAACTAATAATGAACCCTGTTAACATGCTTGATGATGCAGCTAGAGGAAACTATAGACTTGCATTTCTGTGAAAATTTAAAAACAACCAGGAAGTTTTGAAATGAGTACTTGGTTGGTTCCCACCAAGAATCACAGTTTTACTTAATTAGCACTGATATTGTTTTTACAGGCCAATGGAGGGGAACTAAAGACTGGCTACTTGTCAATCATTATGGATCCTGATGAAGTCCCTATGGATGAGCAGGCTGAGCGACTCCCCTATGATGCCAGCAAGTGGGAGTTTCCCAGAGACCGACTCAAACTAGGTGTGCTTTCTCACTGTATGACCCATGAAGCAAAATGACACATTTTGACCAGATGGTGTCTTCCGGCAACAACCTGTTTTTTTTACAGAGGCCAATGAGGAGATCTATTACACTTAGAAGTCCTAGGATTTATTCTGGTTGGCACAACCCAAAATTGCCCCCGGAACTCTGGTGGGTCAGTTCCACCATGCCAGACTCATGACACCGGGCAGTTATGTGCTCTCTCCATGCTGGCTCTGTCCTGCTGGCCAGTTTGAAAGATTTCAGAAGCATGGCTTCACTTGACTCCTCCCTGCCAACTTAGGAGTAACTAAGGTTACAGGCAAAACCAACCTGTTGTAGTTGCCCCCTCCGCCTTCTCCCCTCACATCAGCCCAGAGTCAGCCACAGTCTGGCTCTCTTTGTAAAAGAACTGTCATCTTAATTTATTTAAATATATTATCCCACCATCCCAAGTGCTCAGTGTGGGTTACAACACACACAATCCCAAACAGACATGAACAAAACTAGTTAAAATCCCTTATCCCAAACCCTACCCCTGCCTGCCAAATAAAAAAATGTTCTGCATTGCCCCCAGAGGTTTTCTAGGAAGAGGGTTCACTTCTATCTAACAATTAACTATTCCGACCATTGCTTTGAGAATAAAACTATGTCTTGCTCATTTTCTTTTATCAGGCAAACCACTGGGTCGTGGGGCATTTGGCCAGGTCATGGAAGCTGATGCATTTGGTATTGATGAAAGTCCTACTTGCAAAACAGTTGCAGTCAAAATGCTTAAAGGTAAGAATGAATACTAAGGGCTCAATTCTCTACCCATTGAAGTCAATGGCAAAACTCCCACTGACTTAAATGGTGGAAAATTTAACTCTTAGAGTCTTGTGCAGTGGGAAAATGTGTTTGTATTCCTAGTCTTGTATCTGGAAGATAAGCAAGCACTGGGCAATCAGAATTTCTGTACAAATAACCTAGAAGGGTTAACTTAAATTGCTATTAAGACAGTTAAATTAAGCTATATTCTTATCCCTTTAAAAAGCGGAACAATTCTATTTGAACTTTGTGACCACTACTTTGTATTTACCAGGAATCAGAAAATGAAACGTGCTCCTAATAAGTGATCCTACACCTAATTTTTGCAATATTGCTTGTATAACAGTTCCTGTTCTGTAAGTCTTCTACTCTATCCTTAGCAGTTACTAGTCATTAGACAAAACACTGGGTGTTTTTACACACACATTTCTCCTGCATGTTTGCTGCTACATCCTGAACTTTCTGTGTGTCTAAATCACTCACCCAGATCTTAAACATCCGGCACTTTGAACTTCTGCATAGAACTTCTCCCAGAACTTTTGTGTGTAAAAAGTTCTCCTGGTAAACTGCTTTGCTCCAGGCAGCTGTGGTCACTTGGTTTCCATGGCAGCCTGTCATGTCTACAGCTGCGGCTACTTTAGGCTGCCTCAGGGCAGTGTTTGTGTGAAGAATGCATCC